>QTSX02000001.1:1289302-1565752 GCA_014839935.2 Entomophthora muscae | reverse complement strand
CAGGACAGTTGAGCACATCCTTTATGATTCATTTGCATTGTCAACGCTATACAGGTACTATGTGCCCCCCCAAAAAACCTACTAGTTGATTTTCTCACCTGCCTACCTTTTATCAAACAATCAGCAACCACCGGGGTACAGGGCGCCACCCCTCTAGCAATCACATCCAGGGTTGTCCACCACATACAGAAGAGTATGTGGATCCAATTAGATGCATTAGCTGAAAATTTAATTTTGGGGTATAATTCCCCAGAATAATCACATTCCCTTTGAAATCAGCATCCACCCAATAAATATTTTCCCCTTGCAAATTTATTTTTTAATTTTTTTAATTTTAATACTAAATATTTTTAATACTGAAATATATACTTTTAAAATTTTACTATAAAATTTTTAATATTACATATTTAAATATTAAAAATATTTAGTATCTAAAATTTAATATCAAAATTTTAATAAAATATATTTCAATATTAAAATTTTTAATATTAAATATTTCAATATTTAATAAATCACGCTTAAATAAAAAATAGTTAAATTTCAAATATTTAAACTTTAATAGATAAATTTTAGGGTTTATAATTATAATTTCACTTTTAATAATTTAAATTTTATTTTAAATTTTAGTATGTAAATTATAATATTAATATATCTAAATATATTACAAGACATTAGTTATATTTGCAACCACGTTAAATATTAAAAATAAGTTAAAAATGTTTTTATTTATTAGCTCGTTGAATATGGGTTTATTTATCATATAGATAAACATTGAGAATTTAATTTATCCGCATCATGTGGCCTGCTCCACTATTGTTCTAAACAAATGATTGTTTAGAACTCAAATTACCTTTCCCTTGTAATGTAATTTTTTAAACATATTTGATATATTTGATCTGCGTCCTAAGTACTAATTAGTAAGCAATACATGAAAATCATTGGTGGTCATGTCGTGTGGCTATAGTGGCACTGAAATAACAGGATCAGATGATGACATGCAAGGTCTTATTTGTGGCTTAAAAAAGCCAAAGTACCATCAACAATTCACAATTATTTAAATAAAATAATTCTATTTCTATCTTTTTTAATTTATTTGTTTTTTAGCGCAACAGTCAATATAATATTCAGTGCATTATAATAAAAATATATTCTTCATACCTAGTATAATTAATTTTACTTACCATTTCTACATATTCTTAAATGTCTATAATACATCCAAACGTCACATTATTATATATAAATAATAGTTTTTGAGTCCTAATAAAAACAAAATAAATAAAAATGAAAACAAATAAAACCCAGAGCGCCCATTTATCTGATTGGATTGGAGGCCAGGGCTTTAGGGAGGAAGGATTCTGAGTGCTTGTAAAAAGCTGCCACCACATTGGGTGGCATTGCAAATTGGCTGACCTCAAGCATATTGAATAGATCCTCAGTGTCCTGAGGAAGGCCTTGTTTCACCTTATTCTTGATCCAACCAAACACCTCCTTGATTAGATTCAGGAATGGGGAATATGGCAGGAGGAAGAAAAGTATCATTAGACAATCAGTAAGATGGTGGCTGGAGGTGTGATTGTTTTTGTTGATGGGGGGGGAATTTGGACACAACCAGATCCACTTTGTGGAGCCTGACATTATCAAGCATAACAACATTGGTTATGCCGCTGTAATTTATCTGCAGGTACTCCTTGATGGCTTGGAGAAAATTGAGAAAGGTCCTGCTGTTATGGGAGCCTTTAATCATCTGATACTGGTTCAACCCGCGAGGACCAAGAAGCACAACCATGGAATAGGTCTGGGAACAGACAGCTGCACAATGGGCTACGCCGTCCTTGGACCCCTTCTCAACCCACCCATGCCTAGACTTGAGTGAGGAGGAAAACAATGTTTTGTTAATATAGAAGAACTGGACATTCCCAGTCTCCTTTAGTGCCAGATATGTCTCGGCATATGTGCGTCAATCCTTGATGGTCTTTTCACTGTTCCTATTGTACAGAGAAACTCTGAGCACCTTTCACAAGAAGACCAAATCAACCATTGTTTTGTAGACAAGGGTTTTGGAAACAGAAAGCCCAAGCTCCGTGGTGAGCATTGATTGGACAGCAAGTGTGTCTAGGTGGCAATCCTTGGCTACCCACTGCTTGATTGCGTCAATGTGAATAGACTGTAGGAGTTTGGGCTGTCTTTTTGCCTTGGTGGATTTGGTAATTTGCCTGGTATTGCCATACTTGGTGTTGATGTTGGCAATTTATCTGGCTGTGACACCAAATCAGGACACAACATCCCAAACTGCCATCCCCCCGTTCAAGCAGTTGAGGAGAGCTTCACACTCACTATCTGTCAACCAACACCGGCCCTTGGCAGGTACCACGGCATCCTGGCTACCAGGCTCAACACAGGGGATGGGGACCTTTGTGTAGAAGTTGGGATCACGCTTGCTTGCAGTGGTGCCGTCAATGGTTGAATACACAATAGGCGCAGATGGTTCCTCAGTTGTGGCCAATGGCTGATAGGAGGTGTCAAAGACGCAGGGGCAGGAAGTAGCAACTCTTGGATCAAGAGTGCAGGGCCAGTTGACAACTGGGTAAACGGTGGAGGTGTAAGTAACCTCATTATTCCCAGTGACCCTGATGTAGGAGACTTTTGTGGCAGGCCTTGAGAGTGGCTTCTGCCTGGGATTCAAGCTGTTAGTTCTGGCTTGGTATGTGGGAGGTAGTTGGCTGGCACTGACACCTTGGGAGGCCTGCGTATTGGCATGACTCCCCTCAAGTTGGGTTCTGGGTCTGTTCTTGGACTCTCTGGGACGCCCTTGTGGACAGGCTGCCCCACAGGCTGGTGCAGGAGTGGGTTGGGAATGCAATTGACGGTCCATAAAAAAATAAAAAATTTATATTTTAGATTAAATATGTATTTATTTGGAGTTATTGGTTTAGTTGTGGGTAGTTATTTTCTCTTGATTTAGCCTTGAATAGTAGCAGAGTTTCTATATTGGTGATTTGAAGTCAATAATATTGTATACTTTCCGGGTTTGGATGATTTTAAAGTTTAATCACTTTTTATGTCTAAACATGGTTGTTGAGATTGAATTTTTAGTTTGATTTTAGTTGTGGTGGAGCTTCTTGATTTGGGTTGGTGTTTCCTAGTGTGCTTACTATGCATTAAATTTGGATTCCAGTTCTTGCAACTAATATCTGAGTTTACTAGTGACATTCAAAAGTGATTTTAAATTTGCTTCTTGGATTTGACAATCCCACAATTTCAAAAAACATAGTAAACTTAATGAAAATGGTTGATGGATTTGAACACTTCAAATCTGATTCCAGTTAATTCATTTCGTCCATTGGAAATATGCAGATTGATTTGAACTTTGAAAAGTGTCTATGAGTTCCCACATTTTCAAATATTCAAATAAATACTCAAAATAATCAAATTAATTAAAAAAGGCCATCCTGCAAAAGTGATTCAAATTTTGTACCAAGGATTTGACAATCCTGCATTTTTACGTTCAGGTTCTGAATTTACAGTACTATTCTAAACTTTAATTGTATTCTAGAACAAGAGGGCTGTCATATGGACTGTCATCTGCATTATATCTAGAAAAGTCCATCATGGACTGGGACGCCAGGCCAAACACTCTAAGATAAAAGGCTCTGAGCCTATTTTATTAGAGTAGCTCTGATTAGATATAGTGTAACAATCACCTCTGTTAACTAGTAGCCAGTCAGGATAGCTAGCCCTGGAACATGCCCAGGTATACAGCTACTCCGCTCAGGTTGAGGGATAGCTGTACAGTGTCATAAAGGATAATGAGCTGTGGAAGTTGTCAAGCAAGCTTCATTGGCAAACCACACATACCCAAAGTTGGGCCCCCTCCTGCAACACCCTAAAGTTACTACAGTCTCTTCTTTGTGTTGTGTTCAAACTCAGATAAACGTGGGCAGCTGGGCTAACCTCAATATAAATTGTCTAATAAAGTGTTTATATTCTGAATCCTTTCCCATTTGATTCTCATTAAGTGGAGAACAAAAGATCATAATTTTGCCATACAGTATTAATTCCTATAGTAAAATATAGAGACAACAACTTATGAATCTATATTCATAAGTAATAAACTTCCCAAATCCTTTTGGCCTTGGGTCCTGTCAGACTTTCTACTTCTGATGATAACAAAATATTCTGGGGCAAAGATTAGCAAAAGCCACAGGTTCTCTGTACTTTTCTAATGTTAGAAGACTTAGGAGATTGTCTGTTGTATAATAAAATACCACATTTCACGGATTTATGACACCTTCCATTTGGTTTTCTATTGTAATACCACCTGGCGGCAGGATGCAGGTTTGATTCCAGCAGGGGAATGAAAAATGTTACGTCTGTAACACTGTAGCAAAATTTTGAAGAAAAATATTTCAAGATGTCTTCAGCATTCCCCTGATATGTTGCTAACTATACAGTGATGGCCTACCACTTACTGCTCATTTAAAAGTATCTAGGCTATAGTGGTGTCCTCCCAGCTATACCTGCCAGAGGCATGCACATGTTGTTCTAGTTCCTCTATATTCACCCAAATGATTAGCATGGGCTTTTAGCGCAAAGTAACCTAATTAATTACTAATCACCCCAAACCAAGAGGTTCAGCCAGTATTTTCCTGATTAGCAACCATAATGGTGGCCTCAGGCACCCCATTGTTGTGTACTTGGGCACAGAAAAAGGGACACAACAGGAAATTTTAACAGTATTATTTTGTTTATATTAATCAAGATGTTAGTCTTTAGGGATGAATAAGGAGCTATCCTTAAGGCCCTGGGAATGATAATTACCAAAAATCTTCTCTAGAGTAGACTAGAGAGATGGTGCCAAAGTACAAGAATAAACACAAAAAGAAAGTGTAAATAGGAATTAATTTTATTTAATGAATCTAAATGATTCTTATATGGTAAATGTTCACCACAAACAGTAGGAGAACAGAAATATCACTGGCCACACTCATAAGTGGGTCAAGGATCAACCATGTCATCAGTTGGAATGTAAATGAGTCCCTTGCTTGATTTTGAAAGAAATCCATTTAAAGTTAATAAAGAGAACTGGAGGATTTTGGCACTCAAAATGCAAATCTTCCAAATGCAAAATCAATAATGAATGAATATTGGGATTGACAACATTGCCCCCTTCTAGATTAGCCTTTGAAGAGATGAACTTGCAAAGAAACTTAGCATGGATTCAGGCAAAGGGGTGTCTGTTAGACAACAGTTTGACAGTGTACTTGGCACCCTGTTTGAAGGGTAATTTAAGAAGGCCAATAAGCATGGAGTCCAACTTGTGAGCTCTTCCTACTATTCAAGGTTGATAGTAGAGGACCATGTCTCTAACTTTGAATTCTGAGAGGAGAGCACAGCCAACATTGCTTGGTGTTAACTCCAGAGCCTTTGTCTTATAGGCATAAACATACACAGAAGCTTGGATGACAATTATGCAATCAACTAGACTTTTGACGTGTTCTTCAGGATTGGAGGCAGCATCAGAGGTAGAGAGCTGTATCCCTAATAGAGAAGGAGTAGTAGCCTCTCTTATTTATAGCATAGCAAAGGGTGAGAAGCCAGTAACCCTGTGTTTGCTGAGGCAATAGGCAAACAAAGCAGCTGGCAAGTAATGATCCCAGTTGGTAGCATCAGAGTAAGTTTGTCACAGCCCATATCAGAGTCCAGATGGACTCCCACAGGGGAGAAGGGCTGGGCCTGAAAGACCATGTACACAATTGGTATATCCTGAAAATGTAATTCACAGCTGTATCCAAAGGACCCCAACTTCCAGTATGGGCACAACCTGATTGGCCAGCCCCAATACTATGATGTAAATGAACCCCAAATTTCTGAATTCTTGTGCAGGAGGCACATTGGGCAGGGGGGAGTGAGAGGAATCTTCTTTATGGTAGGCGGAATTGACACTATAGAGTAGCCAGGAGGAAGATCCAGGTGATGAGGGTGGAAGAACTACATGTCAATGGTGCAAGGTGGCTTAACTAAATGAACAGGAGCAGAACCAGGAGGGAACAGATATGTGCGGTTGTATTGTGTAGTGGATTCAAAAATATATGCAAAGAGACTAATTAAACTTAAGCAAAAATAGATAATTCCTGTAAGATAATGATTTCTGGGCATAAATTCATTTTATTTAAGATGTCAACAGTAAAGAGGGCTTCTCCTTTTCACTACTTATACTTACTGGTAATTTTGTGGCCTTTTGTGCCACCAGAGAACTGATGGCATCAATTTCAGTTAAACTTACAATTTTGACAGGATTTGCGTACTTGGGCCTGGAGGTGGATGATCATTGGTTGTTATAATAGGAACCTTGCTTGAGCTGCAGCATGCCAAGGTGATATAGCTATTTATAGAACCCACAGGCATTCAAAGCCCAATTGCGCAATTGAACAATTGCGCCACCAATGTATCATTTCCTGATAATTAAGTGGGCTGAATTTGTTAATGGAATTGAAGCCAGGGATTTGAGGCTTGTGTGCCTCTCAAGTCCCAGGCTATTTGTTATTTGAAAGAGGGTTTTTTTTGCTCTGGGAGACAACTGGTAATGATTTATAGGCTGTGGGTTGTTTGGCCTCTAGGAAGGCCAGCTGGTTGTCCAGGGAATTCTGGGCCCTGACATCATCCCTTACCATAGTCAAGCTTGCAGAGTGTGGCTCTTTACTCTGATACTTGTATTCTTTCATCAAATTAACGGCATTCTCCAGGTTGGATTCTGGTTCCCAAGTATTTTCTTTATATTGGGTACTCTTTCCATTTGACCAGGAAATGTGGTTTTTGATATTGGAGTTTGTGTCTTAAGATGGCTTTAACTTCATGTTCTTTGAAGCTTCCTACTTTGATAAGTGGGGGAGCTGTTCTTACTATCTGGTGCAGCAGGAAAAGTTTCTTTCTTTTTTGATATCAGGGAGCAGTGTAATACATTGTGAATCTTCTATCCAGGGGGTGGTTCTAACCAGTATGCTACAGCATCAATGTGTTATAGGACCTTGTATGGACCTGTTTTTTGGGGGCTCAAGCAAGTGCATGGGGCAGTGGTCTTGATGTTCTTGGCGCTGAGATACACAAGGTCTCCTACTTCAATTGGTAGGACAGGGCTTTATTTCTTGTTGGCAAAGTCCTTGTATACATGTATTGCTTTTATCAGGTTCTGGGCACATTCTTCTTGGCACATGTGGATGTGCTGACTCAATCTTGTCTTTCTGGGTTGTTGGTTTCCTCTGCGGGAGGGGCGTCTCATGTGGGGTTGAATCTGTAGTTGGACTTGAAGGGGGACATGCCAGTAGAGCTGTAGTCTTGGTTGTTGTACGCAAACTGAGCCATTGGTAAGTGAGTTGCCCAAAAGTTCTATTCAGAGCTTATGTAGTATCTTAAGTACTATTCAAGGACCTGGTTTACTCTCTTGGTCTTCTTGTTGCTCTGAGGCTGATATATAGTAGACAACAACCTTATTATTCTCAAGTCCTTTAGGATGTGGGCCCAAAACTTGGAGGTGAATTGAGGGCCTCTGTCTGAGACCACTTCTTGTGGGAGCCCATGGTTTATGAATACTTGGTTCCTGAATAGGGTGGCTGTTTCCTTTGCAGTTACTTTGGTTGTTGTTGGTATGAAGTGAGCTATTTTGGTGAAACAGTCAAAAATTACAAAGATGGCATTGAATCCCTTTGAATTTGGAAGTTCCACAATTTAGTCTATGGATAATGACTTCCAAGGGCCTTCTGCAATCTGGAGGGGTTGTATTAATCCTTCTGGCTTTCCTCGCTTAGGCTTGATACATCCACATGTCTTGCAATTTCTGAGGTATTCTTCAATATCTGGCTTCATCCTGGGCCACATTTAGGTTTTCTGGATTCCTTTGAGAGCCTTTGTACACCCAGGGTGTCCTGGCATGGGGGAGTCGTGATATTCCTTTGTATCTCTAAGTGCAGTGGACATTCTGATATGTAGGTGTGTCTGTGTAGTTGTAGGGTGTTTCCATGTAAGGAGTAACCTGTTTGGTAGTATTGACTGTTGATATCTTTCTTTAAGTATTTCATTATGTAGATACAGTGCTGGTCTAAGGTCTGAGCCAGTTTGATTTCTTCCCTTTTACTGGCTAGCCCCAGGAATAGGAGCATTGGCTTGATCATGTTTGGAGACAGCAAGGATTTAGTGTTGAATTCTTCAATCTCTTTGGCGCTAGGAAAAAGGTCTGCTCTTTGGCTTAGGGCATCAGGTACAATGTTGATCTTGCAAGGTTTGTAGCTGATTGATAAGTTGTAATCTGATAGGAATAGGGCCCATCTAGCTTGAAGCTGATTTAGTTGTTGCAGTTTTAAGAAGTATGTCAGGTTCTTGTGATTGGTCATGATTCTCACTGGGTGGTTGGCTTCACACAAGTATCTTCTACAATGTTTCAAGGACTGGATGATAGCAAGCATCTTTTTATTGTAGATCGGGTAGTTCAACTAAGGCGGAGTGAACTTCCTTGCGTAGTAAGCTATAGGGTGCAGCTTACTATCATGCCCCTCTTGAAGCAACACCCCCCCCAATGCAAAGTCAGAGGCGTCTGTTTCCACAATGAAGGGCTTATTGTAAACTGGCATTGCCAAGACAGGGAGACAGAAACAAAGGAGTTCTTTAGCAACACAAAGGCTGACTTGGCAGCATCATCCCACACAAACAGGTGTTTCTTAGAGGTGAGCCAGGTCAAGGGCAAACAGATTGAAGAAAAATTTGGATAAATCCTGGTAGAAGTTTACCAAGCTCAGGAAACTTCTGACCTCCTTGCAGTTCTTAGGTTCAGGCCATGACGTCACGGCCTCTATTTTGTCAGATGTCATAGCAAATCCTCCTTTTAGTACATTGTACCCCAAGAACTCTACTTTTTCTTGGAAAAACTCACATTTCTGGAGTTTAACAAAAAGCCATGTTTCTTGAAGCATTGTAGGACAGCTTGAAGGCGTTTGAAATGTTCTTCAGGGCTGCAGCTGTAAATGAGGATGTCATCTAAGTAGGCTACACAACACTGATCCTTGAGTCCTCCCAAAACCACATCCATCATAGTTTGAAAGGTGCTGGGTGCGTTGCACAGCCCAAACGGCATAAACAGGTATTTGTAAAGACCTTGCTTAGTCTTGAAAGTGGTCTTCCATTCATCACCAGGCCTGATACATATCTGGTTAAAGGCATTTATCAGATCAACCTTTGAGAAGATGTTGGCTTATGAAAGCTGGTCTGAAAGGTCTTCAGCGTTGGGTACAGGGTATCTGTTTTTACAGTGATGCTGTTTAGGTCCTGTTAGTTGATGAAAGGAAGTAGGTTGCTTCCCTTCTTTTTAAGAAACAGTAAAGGGGATGAACAAGGGGATTTGGAGACGTGTATATATCCCTTCTTCAACATCTTGTTCAAGTACTCTCTTAAGGCGGCTTGTTCCTTCATGTTACAACTGCAAACAGGTCCATGTTTAGGTTGGGTTTCTGGGAGGAGATTGTCATGAATGCCGCCATTCACCATGTTTTGATTTTGCCTTTGATGGGCTATTTTGAGGAAAAATCTCTCCCTTTCACTTTTGCCCCTCAAAATGAGTCTGTATCCAAACTGGGAAATACAATTGTTTGGTTTCCTGATTCTGCGCAACTCACTTGCCCCACTCATTCTTGTGGCAAGTGATCCTACTGTACATGTACTGTTTTGTGGTAAAGTTACATAGTATATATTCCCAATTTTTATATCCAATAAAATTCTAGTTATATTCACATTTTTGTCTTTGTGTCTCCCAGTACTTTAACGCCTCTCTAGCCATGTCTAGTAATATCATTCAATCAGGTTCACAAGGTAATTGCATAGTCTTCTCTGCCATTCTAACTGAGACTTAGTACAAATCCAATCCTAAGGTTAGGATTTCCCATTGTGTGTCTGTGCTGTGCCTCAGAACACAACAGAATCCATGGCGTGGTTGAACTGGCTGTGTTTGGGCAAGGCAGTGGCTTCTTCTTCTGAGAAGACAGACCTCAAGGCTTCAAAAAATTTGGGATCTCAACTTTGTAAGACTCCATGGTAATATTGTTTAGCTCTGGGGTTTTCTGGGGGTTCAAGCATGGGACCTCTAAGGTTTGGCTCTCATGAGTGACAGTCACCTGATGATTTGTATAGCCTAAGTTCAGTTGGTGGTCAACCCACCATTCAAAGCCTATCACTATAGATTTGGGGAGCTTCTCTGTGGCGTAGAATCTGGTAGTCAAGAGTTTCACATTTAGCTTCAGAGAGAAAGACTCTTTGCATTTGTGTGACAGGTCTGTTGTCTTGTTGCCCAAGGTTGCCAGTTGGGAGTTTTCTTGGACTGGTACACCCAGTTCCTTAGCTAGGCTACATTTCATGTAGTTGAGGGTTGCTTCACTGTCTAGAAGGGCAACAGTGTTTACTTCATGGTCATGGTAACATAAAATAGTGTCAATATAGGGTAGGACTGGGAAGTGTTGTTTATTGCTGAAATGGTGGCTCCTTGGGTTTCATTGGAGCAGCTAGTGCAGTCTTTGGATAAGTGGCCACTATGGTGGCAATATAAGCATAACACACTTCTGATATGATGTTGATACTCTTCCAGGGTCATGTTCAAGCAAGGTCAACTTGAATCAGGGGTTTGGTTGTTCCAGGGTTGGCCAGTGTGATATCCTTGTGGTTGGCTGAAGTCCATGCCTCTGGAAATAGCCAGGAGCTTGTCTTTGGGGAGGTTGCATTGGTGGTATCTCATTAGGCTGGCATGATATGGGTTCAAACTGTTTCTGAAATACAGACCTTATATGTTGTCAGAAATTTTGGCTGCCTCTGCCAGGCGTAGGAATTGTTGTATGTAGGTCTCCAGGCTGTCCCTTTCCTGGTTCAAGCAGATGAGCAACAAGTAGGCTTGGATCTTATCCCAGAAGGAGTGGTTGCTGAATTCATTCTCTCCAGGAATTGATTGTAGGATAGTATGAGGTCTGGATCTTCCTCTGGGCTGGTCAAGAAGGTTTCTCTGGTTTCATTCTTCAGTTGGGCGGCCACTGTCATAACCTTCCAAGTGTTGTCTCTGAAGCTCTTGGGGTGGGCACAGAACAGGACGTTTATCATGATCATTCCTTTTCTGAAGCCAGCCAAGTCTATTTTTGGCAGGCCAGGAAAGGTTTTGGGAGCAGCATTATTCTGGTTCAAGGTGGAGATGGTCACAGTCTGGACTTGGGACGGCTTGGTGACAGTTTCTTCTTAGCTTTTGTTCTTTTCTGGTTTCTTGATCATATACTGTCTTATGTAGTAAGCTGAGGTCAAAAATAAAAGCATACAAGATGCTCCTATAATCAAAGAATAATAGGGGCCCAGGGTTTTTATTTTTGTTAGAGTTGACATACTGACATGGCCCATGCCAGAGTCCAAAGGGACTCCCACAGGGGAGGTAGGCCGGTCCTGGAAGGCCATGTACACAATTGGTGCTATTCTGACTAGGTAATTCACTGCAGTGGCCAAAGGACGCCAACTTTCAGTATGGGCAAAACCTGATTGGCCAGTCCCAATACTGTAATGTAGAAAACCCCCAAATTGCTGAATTTTTGGGCAGGAGGCGCGTTGGGTAGGGGGGAGCAGTAGGAATCTCCTTCATAGAAGGCAGGATGGTCTCTGTTTCACAACCAGGAGGGAGATCCAGATGATGGGGATGGAAATACTCCAAGTCAAGAGCACAGGGTGGATTGACTGAGGTAGCAGGAGTATAGCCAGGAGGGTACAGATAGGCAAGTTTATATTGAGTTGTGAATTCCCAAATATATGCAAAGAGAATAATTAAATTTAAGCAAAAATAGATAATTCCTGTAAGATAATGATTTCTGGGCATAAATTCATTTTATTTAAGATGTCAACAGTGAAGAGGGCTTCTCCTCCTCACTACTTATACTTACTGGTAATTTTGTGTCCTTTTGTGCCACCAGAGAACTGATGACATCAATTTCAGTTAAGCTTACAATTTTGGCTGGAATTTGCGTATTTGGGCCTGAAGGTTGATGCTCATTGGTTGGTATAAAAGGAACCTTGGTTTGACTGCAGCATGCCAAGGTGCCACAGCTATTATTAGAACCTACAAGCAATTGAGCGCCCAATTGAGCAATTGTTTTCCTGATTTACCATTTACCAATAGCAAAGGGACCCAATTTCATGTTTATTATCAATTCCAGGGTTTCACAGCATGTGGGCTCGCACAAACCTGGCTATTTGCAGTCAGAAAGGGGGTTTTCCTTCTAAGAAGGCAGATGGCAATGGTTTACATGCTGTTGGTTTTTTAATCTCCAGGCAGGATAGCTAATTTTCTAGGGCATTCTGGGCCCTGAAAATATTGGTTCATCTAATTACACTTAAATTGTGAAGCCTCAATGTGATCTGGGGTGACTCATCAGTTGTTCCCATAGAACTTCTAGGCCTAGCAAGAGATAATATTGATTCCAGTAAAGGAAATTTGCCTTTATAGCTCACTGTAATTATAGCATGTGAAACAACAATCCAAATACCAAATATATTGATGAATAGCAAAGTTTTTAAGGTTAAAATCCTTAGCAAAACCTCCCAAAATTGGAAAGGGGTAAATTAATAGGATGATGATAATACAAAGGGAAATGTCAGTGCCCAGAATGAGCCAGACAAAACCCTATGTTACATAGGTTCAACGCCTGCAATTGAGCAATTGTGCAACCAATTAAATATGTTATCAATTATGCAGATTTACCCAAAGGAAACTTTAATTCCAAGTGGGGAATCAAACCCTGGTCAAGGTCAAGCCTGGGGGCAATTGGAAACCGTCCTAGAGCCAAGCAAAAAAGATTTTAATTGGCCCACACCCTCTGAAACCCAGAATTGGGGACTTGGGTTGCCAAATGGACCAAAATCCCTTTACCAGCTTCCCCAGGGCAAAAATAATGAAAGGATCCATCTAACTGACAAATCAGGAGTCACCAATGGGGCCTAGCTTGAGAATAGCCCATTGACAACCAATAAGAAGTTGCCAGTAAGTCCAATTGCAGTTTCCCAGCAGGATATAGCTGGGAACACTGGCATTCCCTTTCTTTGTTGACATCTTCATCTAATAAACTTTGTTGGTTAATGCACACTGAGCCTTTATACTTTGCAGGGGCTTATTACATTATTACAAATTTTATACTGCTGGTGCTTTCAAACAGAGAGTACCTCCAGTACCAATGCCAGCTCTGGGAAACAGAGCAACTTCTAGCTGCCTCCAACCAACCACCACCAGCCTTTATCCCATCTCCTAGAGTTCTGGACCAAGAAATAATTCCTGCTTCCACACTGTGTCCCTCCTTTCCTGGTGTTCCTCTGCTTCAACAACTTGCCCAGCCAAGCCTGACCATGAGCGCCGCCACAGGAGAACTTCCTCTCATTCCTTCCGCTTCATCATATGACTACAGTAAGCTTGGATTCGCCTATTTGATCATTCTGGGGCTCACTGAGCAAGTGATAACTCACATGGGAGTGTGGCATCCTTGGGCTACTGCTGCCAATTATGTGATGCAGATGGCCCCTGTCATTTACTGGGCCTTCCAGGCTCAACCCTTCCCCTCAACCAAAGGTTCCCCTGAGAGTCACCCAAGCCATGACAGAAAATCAGCTTCAAGGTTTGATAGAAGAAAATATAATTGCCGGGAGATAGTTCTTCCTAGTCAAATTCAGCAGTAGGCAGGTAATTGAGAAGAGTTGACTTCTAATAAGCTTGCCAAGCTAATGCTTATAAATTGATATCATCAAGCCAACAAAAACATCTTGCAAATTCATCAATGTAACCATAACCTCCAAGGTGAACATCATAAAGTGAAGTACAGATTAAGCTTTAAAATAAACTTTTATGGGGCTATCTATCCACCTGCTTGGCTTAGAAACTTAAGCCAGAAGTCATTTAGATGGTTTCAGAGTGCTTGGGAGCTCAGGTGCATGCTTGGTTACACAGCTGATGCCTGTGCTTCATAAACATTTTCTGCAGACAGTTTTTCACCTAAATAGACCCAGATAACTTTGGTGGGCTTTTTGAAGCCACTAGGGTGATACTTTGAAACTTATGTCTTGATGGTGGGTCCAGCTAATACCCATTTTGGACATAGTGAGGTTTAGTGTAAGAGAGGGGGGCTAAACTAACTAAGTTTGGCTCCCATCATGGAGGGAAGATCCACCAGGACACCATCCAGAGGTGAACTAGTATGGCTGCTCAAATTTGCGTCCAGAGCAAGAAAGCAGGAGACAACCGGGAAAAGTAGGAGTCTAAACCCATCAGACCTACACTGGCAATCAATCACAGAGTGAAACTTGGAGTTTACTCCTGTAAGTTTGATTCCTCCTTGTGAGAAGTGGTCTCAGGCTCTATGGGAGGAAGGGCAGCAGACTGCAACATCCTTCCACAAGATCAGTGAGGTCCAAGTTGGGAGGAAGTAACTCAAGGTCATCACAGGTGAGGCTCTTGACAAGATTCTCATCAGTAACAAGCAGATCTTGAGAACGCCCAGGGAGATCCTCAAGAAGGTTTAGGAATCAGGTGGGTTTATATCCCCCATAGTGCACAAAAGAGGATATTTGTCCCCAGAGATCTGGGTAAGTGGTCCAAATCATCACTAGTACAGGGACTAGAGTAAATATCACAAATTTGAGCTCTGCCACCAGCATTTTTGAACGCACCAGGAAAATTCAAGGCCTTTTGGAGGGAAGAGTGAAATCAAACAATACTTGGGCAGGCAGACCAGGGGTATTTTTTGAGTCTGGAGCATAAAAGAGACTTTGGGACCCAATTTAAGAAGTCTGAGCAAAGGGGGAGGACTTTACGGTGCTTAAAGTAAGTTTGAACTGCAATCAGAGCAAACCCTTAAAGATTTAAAACTTAAACTAAAGATTTATATGGATTTCTATACTAATTTTTTGGTCCAAACTTAAGTTTCAAAAGCAAAAGAGGTACACCTTGACGCTGATGCTAACGTTAACTCTAGGGACTTTATTAGAGATTCTGGGAGCCAGGGAGCAACATATAAGATAAAAGAAAGCTGAAACTTCTACTAACAACTAATAAGAAGTAAGAAGTCAACAAAAAGGGGCCCAAATTTCAGAATTTGTATGTTGTAAAAGTCAAAGTTTCAATTGATAAAAATGAGCTAGCAGGGGACCAAAAGTCCCCTGGCTTGCTTTAAGGGACAGGTTTTGGATTTGAAAGGCCACCTGATCCAGGAGGCAGGTTTTATTGGCCAGGAGAGAAATTTTGCCAGGGAGGTTCAAGCAAGCTGGGAGGTTTCACAACAAATTCAGACTTGACTTCTGATTGGCTGAGGCCTATAGAATTCTTCAGGGGGCCATTAACTCCATGTCAGGGACCCACTTGGCAGGAAACAAGTTCCCTAGCTGATGGGCCAAAGCCCCTAAATTTAAACCTGCTATTACTGAGCCAATAGGTACTGTGATCATTGCAAGATGTCCTAGGTGCCCTAGATAAGCAAATCTTCCAAACATAGAACTGAAACAACCAAGTAGATAGTAACCCACCAAATACTTTAAGAGGTAAAAGGTGGCGTAAGGTCTAACCAGAGTAGGTTCAGTAGGCGGTGTAGTAAACAAACAACCATAGTGGAATTTACAACCCCAATGTCCAGAGGGGCATTTGAACCATCCATGGGCGAGGGATTCCTTTTGGTGGGCGTCATCTGGAGAAGAGTTGTACCAGTCAGTTGTAGGTGTTGGGTTTTCCAAGGCCAATACCACTGGCAAGAAGTAAGCTAGAAGCCAGGATAGGAATAGAATTCCTCTCATGGCTTCAAAAATGTGTTTATCAGAAAATTAAGGAGTAGAAAGGTGTAGGAAAAATCTTTATTGTTGGAACAAGTAATAATAGTAAGTTGGGATCACTTAAATACCTTCAAAGTTGAGGCTGGAGCAAAATAAGAGGATCATTGGGAATGAGAGGATTTTCCAGGGAATTTCATTGATTTTAAGACTGAAATTAATAACTGTTTCAAATGTACATCAATCACTGGCAGGATACTATATAAAATTATATAGTTGGACAAGTAAGATGAAGGAACAGCCACAAGTTGATGTATAATTAAGCGGTAGATAATGGATTTAAAAGGGCATATCAAGTACAGCGCTTGACACTAAAGTGTTAAGAGTGGTTCCAAGAGCAAAAACCAAGATAGATGCAGCCAATCATTGTTTGAGCGGTAAGTGACGTCTCTAGGTGGCTTGATAACGTTTACAGAAGCAAAACCAGAGTCAGAAATCATTTTTGAATGAATACATTTGTTATAAATAGGTAATGTAACTCAAACCATCTTTATTGAACTAACCATTGCATTGTCCTTAGGGCTCTGGGTTTGATCCCCGTCTGGGTCAACCCCAGAACTAAACTTAGTGTCAAATAATTGATTGCAGGCTTTATTTGTTTTGTTGTTTGTTACAGAGTTCCCTATACAATTAATGTAGTCAGGGGAAAATTCCCTGACACTCCAGCCAGATTGGATTTTGTTGATTTTTCAGAAGCACACCCTGATTGGTTACATTCCAATTGCTTCAAATGGGGACATAACCAAGCCAGCAAATAATCAAAATTGATCAGAGATTCTTCCCAGGTTGTAATATTGCAACTGAACCAATGAGGATTCAGTATTTGGAATTGGGGAAGACAACAGTCCAATAGAAAGGACAGAATAATAAGAATAAGGTGACGTTTATTGTAGAATATTGTGATTAATATACCATATGGGGAAAGCCACAAGGCCACCAGGGGGTGGCATGGTGGGAAGTTCCATATAAGGTTTGAAGCCAAGGAATAACTTGTGCAGGGATCAGCAAGTTGAATTGGTAGCACTCCTAATTAGGATGAAGTACCCACCATTTGATATTGCCCTTGGATTAATCCATATTGTTAGATACGTCAAGGGGCAACTCATTGAGCGCCCCCTGTGTATTGTAAGATAAGTTGGCAGGCAAGTCTGAAGCTTGGTTGCAACACCCCCCTTACCCCTTCTTGTTGTCAGACACCAAGACTGGAGTCTGTGGAAGGTCTGGGAAGGTCTGCACAAACAGCCTTTGTGTGGGGATGGTGCAGGAGGGGCGCAAGCAATCATGGTGAAGCTTCATGGTATTTCCTTGGGTGTCTTTGAGTTGATAGGTATGATTGTCATAGACAGCGTTTATATTAAAGGGCCCTAGGTAGTTGGGCTCCAACTTGGCAGAATTGGGGTTGAGGGTGTAGATGGGGTCACCTATGGCGTATCTAGCCTCAAGGTGCTTTGTACCTCCTTCAATTTGCTTGTGTTTGATTTCCCAGGCTTTGGCATGCCATTGATCTAGGGATGGGTTGTTACTAGGGGAGACTTGTCGGGAACCTTGTACTATAGCTTTCCCTGTTCCACCCCTGTCAGACTATCAGGCGTCCTAAAGGCCAGGGTACTGGGGCTGAACCCTGTGCCCCTGTTGATTTTTGCTTACAGGATAAGTAGAGCGGTGGGCAGGTGTTCAGTTGATGCAGTGTTGGGGTGCTCCTGTGAGAGCTTGGCAATCAATTGAACCAGTGAGCCATTTAACCGTTCCACGCGTCCATTGGCTTGAGGATGGTAGGGGGTCTTAACTATACATTGGAGTGTGTTCTTGGTGCAGTATGCCTTCATGACATGCCCAACAAGTTCAGGGCCGCCATCTGTGATAAAACGTTTGGGTCGCCCAAAGCAGGCCACAATTTCCTTGTCAATAAAACGGGTGGTGGTGGCGGTGTGGTTTGTTGTTGCCCAGGCCACTGGCCAGTGAGTGAAGTAGTTGATGGCAGTGATAATGTACTTCTTTCCCATTCTGTCTTTAGGGAGTGGCCCCACAATGTCAAGGGCCCACTGCTTGAAGGGTTCCATGGCCTTGATGGACAGGACAGACTTGGGGGGTGCAGGTTTAGACATGTTCTTTTTGCACAACACACATGTTTCTAGGAGGTCCAAGATGTCTTGACACATGCCTGGCCACCAAACCTTTTGTTTCATGATCTTGAAGAGGTTAGCCCTCTGATGTGACCCAGGGTTTGGTGGTAGTGCAATATTGTGTCACCTCATTGCGTGGTAGGAATGTAAGGCATCTTTTCACCTGTCTCTGCCCAACAGCAGACGTTACCAGCATTGGTGGTGAAATGACTTTTGTTGTCCTTCAGCTTGGAGATGGTTACTGAGTTAAGGCCCTTGTAGCAATTTGCCTCAGGGTGGAGGTAAAGCATGGGCCAATCTGGATCCAAACCATTGTCCCCAGTGATGGACGCTATGTAGAGTTGCAAAAGGGCGTCAGCTGTGACAAGTTCCTTCCCAGGCTTGTACTCAATGCGCAACTGGTAAGGGGATAGACGTTCAACCCATCATGCTTGGCAACTTGTCAAGTGGGACTGTGTGTTGAAGTACTGAAGTGACTTGTAGTCCATCAGAACGCGGGGTGGGAAGGTCGCACCTTCCAGGTAACACCACTTCTCAACAAAGTGCACAATTGCCTCCAACTCCTTATCATGGATGGGATAACATTGCTCTAAGTTGTTAAGTTTCATGGACTCATATGCCATGGGGAGAAAGATGCCATTGTCAGTTTCTATCCTTAGCACGCTCCCTATGGCCCTGTCAGAGGCATTGGTCTTGAGTTTGTACTGATGGTTTTGATTGGGAAACTGCAGTACCTGTGCTGTTGTGAGTCTTTGCTTCAACATTTCAAAGAATCAATCTCTGGCAGGGGTCCAGTGGAAGCGCTGTTTGGTGTTGAGGAGCTCAGTGAGAGGCGCAATTAGCTCCCCGCAATTGGGAATGAACTTGTGTACGTAGGCAACCATGCCTAGGAATGTCTGCACCTGGCCCACATCAGTGGGGGGCAGCATGCTGGTGATTGCCTTGATTCTGGCAGGGTTGGGCTTTATCCCTTGGGCCGAGATGGTGTGCCCAAGGAATAACAGCTCTGACTTGAGAAGCTCGCATTTGGAGGGTTTAGCTTTTAGATGGTTTTTTCAAAGGGTGTCAAGGGCAGCACAAAGGTGTTGGAGGTTTGTGGTTTGATCTTGACTGAAGACAATAGTGTCGTCAAGGTAAACAACCACACATTTTCCAATCAGGTTCTCAAATGCTTTGTTCATCAACATGGCAAAGGTGGAGGGAGCGTTGGTCATTCCAAAGTTCATGAAACAACACTCAAACACCCGTAGCGCGTGCGGAAGGCAGTTTTTGCCTCATCCCCAGGTGCAATGCGGACCTGGTTGTACCCTGCACTAAGATCAATCTTGCTTAAGACTTTTTCACCTGCAAGCATATCAAACAGGCTTTCAATCAGCAGCAGGGGGTACTTATTCTTAACTGTCACCTCATTTAGGGCATGGTAGTCTGTGACCAGGCAAAGAGACCTGTCCTTCTTGGCTACAAAGAAGACAGCTGCCTCGTATGGAGAGAGTGAGGGGCAAATGAAGCCCTTATCAAGCACGTCCACAAAGTGCTGGCGGAGGGTCTCATCTTCCTTTGGTGTAAGACAGTATATTGGTCATGCTTTAGGTAACAATCCTTGGAGTTGCACAGTGTGCTGAATCTCCCGGGGAGGAGGTAGTTGTTCAAGTGTTTCACTGAACACGTCCTTGTACTCCTCAAGGAGTGCAGCGAGCGCAGGTGGTGGTGAGGAGGTCAAGGGAGGGACTGCAGATGGTTCAGCGCAGATAACTTTGACTGAGTATTGGTTAAAGTCTAGTTTCCCCCCCTTGAAATTGTACAAGCCTGCCTCCGTTATTCTGACAAACACAGTATTGTGAAGTAACTTGCTCCTTTCCACAGGGTAAATCTAGAATCCCACCCCATTTCTATTGGGGGTGATGACAGAGGTATACCAGTTAATGTAGGGACGGTTGTGCCAAAGCCAGTCAAGGCCAGCAATTACGTTGTGGCTGAGCCCTGCCATGATGGGCCCAGAGAGCTTAACCTGTATGTTCCCCATTCTCACAGAGAAGGGTACCGTCTCTTGGGTGATTGCAACTCTGCGGGAGTCAGCTACTTGTATTGCCTTGAACCTGCTGGGCACACGGTCCAGTTGTTGAGAGTCAGTGAACGCCTGGTCCACCATAGTGTGGTTGGTCCCAGTATCTACCAGTAATTTGTGGGTGTTCCCACAGAAACATAAGGGATAGGATAAGTGTGTTACCTTATTTGAGGAGTGACTTGCTTGCAGTATGGGGTCGTCATTGTGGACTTGGAAGACATCCAGGGTTTCAACTTTGTGGATGTTGTAGTCACAGGGGTTCTTTGCAAGAAAGGGTTGAGAGGATGGTTAAGGTGGGGTTGCAGGTCCTCTCGTCGCTACAACCCCCAGGCTTTTCCCAGATCCTCAATCTGCGCAAGCTGGAGCTCTCCCTTGCAGGGGCGTTTAGTCCCACTATCCTGCTGACAGGGCTGGTGGCAGCCTATCTGATTGTGGCCATTGCCAGGTGTTGTATGTGGTTGGGATGGAGCGTCACAGGTACGGTGGAAGCCCATTGAGGCCTGGTTGTTAGCCTCCACAATGGCCTTATAGCAGTCATCAATGGAGGTGCAGCAACCTACGGGGACCCACTTGCAGATGTGGGGTTTTAACCCATTGATGATGAGAGTGAGTAGCATTGCATTTCCGTCAGTCACAGCTTTGGGGGCGGCAGAAAGAGCTTGTTGCCAGGCGGCAAGGTACTCAGGAACGGACCCATTTTGTTTGATTGCTAGAAGAGGGGTCCCCACAACAATGGGGGAGAAGGTTTTGCTGTAACAGGACTTGGTGGCGTCTCGGAATGCTGCCCAGGTAACATCAAGTTCCTGGCTGGCCCAGTTGGTGAACCACACAGCAGCAGGCCCCGTGAGGCAACCAGATGCAGTGGCAACCCACATGGGATCAGGAACCTGACAGATACAGAGGCAGGTTTCAGTAGATTGGAGCCAACTGACAATGTTGGCCCCCTTGATGCCTCCCGCAAAGGATTCTAGCTGAAGGTTAAGCATGCATTGGGACAGGTCTGACTGGGGCAGGGTGACGCTGGCGTCACGCTGCCCGAGGCAGAGCCAATTGTACATGCTGGTGAGAACTAGCTGGTCTTGATAGATGATGTACCTGTTGGGGATGTCCCCCTTGGGGATTGGCAGGAAGGTCTCTTGTTGGGGAGTAGCCATACGGCCCGTACTCCATCCTTTCTTGGGGTGAATTTTGTTTTAGGTAGGTCGTAAATCTACCGCTGCTACCACTGTTGCAACTGAACCAATCAGGATTCAGTATTTGGAATTAGGGAAGACAACAGTCTAATAGAAAGAACAGAATAATAAGAATAAGGTGTCGTTTATTGTTGAATATTGTGATTAATATACCATATGGGGAAAGCCACAAGGCCACAAGGGGGTGGCATAGTGGGAAGTTTCATGTAAAGTTCAAAGCTGAGGAATAACTTGTGCGGGGATCAGCAAGTTGAATTGGTAGCACTCTTAATTAGGATGAAGTACCTGCCATTTGATATTCCCATCAGATTAGTTCATGTTGTTAGATACGCCAAGGGGCAACTCATTGAGCGCCCCCTGTGTATTGTAAGATATGTTGGCAGGCAAGTCTGGAAGCTCGGTTGCAACAGTAACAGAAATCTTGAAGTCAGAGGAAGCCATCTGAGAGGAATACGCTAAGACAAAGCTCTTGTCAATTGTGTGTGCTAAATCATCTAGCAAATTCAGGGGTTTAGCAGGGATTTGAGAGATTTTCTTAGTGCAGCAGAGAAACATTGTCCTATTCAAGGCTGAAGGGGGAAGTAACTTTACATTTAGACTATTATAATCCAATATCAATTTATGCTTGATTCTGTAACCTCTATTTTTCTGGTGTTTAGGGTGGCTATACTGGTAAAGTTAGAAACTATACTATGCCCCTCCTGCTTGATTGACCTGCCATTACACTAGAACCAATCTAGAAATTACAGCCAATCAGAGATTAGCTGATTCAAGTCCTTTAGCCTGGTGTGTTCTTGATCTTCATGCCCACTTAAGGCAAAGCAATTGAATTCAAAAAGCTTCTGGGATTGTTTCTGGGCTTATCCCAAAGTTGCATTCAATAGTGGGAGATATATTGGGGTGGCCTTGAGTCAGGGTACCTTGTTTATTTCTCTAGGAAAGACTTAGTTAATCCTGGTAAGGTGCTTGGTTCTTGATAATCAGAAAATAGAGCTGTGAAATATAAGGTTGATTAACAGATGGAAAAATTCTTTAATAACAAGTCATCTATTTTTAAGATGGATAGCAGATTGTTGTAACTGTGCTATTTTAGCAGAGTTACAAGGGGAAATTTTTTAGAAACTAGATAATATTCTTTATTGAGAGATAGGTATTATATAGTAATTGTGAATTGTGAATAGCAGGAACATTATTGTGTTAATCACACAGTAGGATGGTGAAGGGGATGGCCTGATCCTGGTAATGAGTCAAGCGCCAAAACGAGGTATCCACTGTAAGAGATCATCATTTGTTCATGCTGTTGTATTTGGAAATTCAAGTCAACTTCCTAGTTCAGCTTCAAGTAACTAGATAGTCGGGTTGAGGGTCAAAACCCCGCTTATTTGGAACTTTGCTGGCAGGTCAAGCCTGCCGTCTTAACAAGATTCTATCAGTTTGATAAATAAAGATAGTTACTCAGATATTCTGGCTAATCATGAAGATTAAAGGAGAGGGAAACAGAACAAGGATAGCTTGGATGGTGTTGATAGATCTGTGGGTGATTTATCAGGTTAGCTAATTATAATGAGATAAATATGGTTTCTATGGGTGGGAAAGTTGCAAATATAAAGGAGACTGGTGACTCAAAACCACCTTAGTGATGCCAGAGAGGATCCTGAAAAGATCAGATTGAAATCTATGATTTAAAAAGGTATTGGTTCACTTTAGATCGCTCAAAGACAAAGTTTGGGTCAAAAATTGGTTGTATTTTTGATATTAATTGCTAACTAATTGCTTTAAAGATAGCCTTAGCATTATGGGAATCTTAAATCCTTGATTTGAGCATTTTAGCTAGCTTTGTAAGAGTTACATGTTTAGGATATGGCTGCCTGCATCAATCACCACTTATAAGTAAGGGTGGCAATATGAAGGGGTTTTGGTGCTTTGGTCAAGCTCTTTAATCTTTCCTTAAGATATGCAGCCTTGCCAGAACTGAAGGCCCATTGAATTTATACTTGATTTGCTTTGATGCTCCTACATCTTTAGATTACAATACATTAGAAAAATATATTTAGTTAAATGGTGTCAAATTGCTACTATCCTCTTAAAAATAGCTCATAGCACTACTCAAACAGATGTTCTGAACATTAATCTACAATAGCATCCTGATCCACTTGACCAAATAGTCTGACGGTAAGTTTAAATCGGCTATTCTTCTGGAAAGCATCGGTCTACAGCTGCCTTCCCGACAACTCAATATTTTTGATGATAAGCAGACCAAGTTCCATAAAACTATTTATACTTGCTGCCAGATAAACGAACATCAGATTTAGCTGGCTATAAAGTCTACTTCAAGATCTTTGAAGTGTATATTTTAACTACCCCATAGAATCAAACTTAAGGTCTATTCCAAAAGTTATTCACAAAGAAGCATATACTAACAAGGACAAGCTTAAAACAACAATGGCTCTAAAATATTAGCTTTTTTATTAACCCAGGAATGGTTCGCTTCCAGAAAGCTAGCTGTAAGTAGGAGGTTCCCAACCCTGATTATGTAACCATGAAAACATTTGTTTGACACCCTTTTTATGTTGTATTCGACTATTTTAAACTAAATCTAAACTTAAAATTTGATGGAACAAATGAAGGTTTGGACTATACATACTAGTAAATGCCTAATAAACTGACTAAAAAACAGGCCTAGATTATACCCAAGTTAGAGACAAACTTTAGGTTATAAAATAGACGAAACAAACTATTAAGCAAGCTAAAAGTGCGAACAGAACTTAAGAAATACTGACCAAAGCTTAACGCTGTACATGCCGGGTTAGATAAAGTAGTTGCTAAATAAAAGCGGAAAAGAACAAAATTTATTGACTCAATTCCTTGGCAAAAATGCATAGCCTTTTGCCATGCCTTTATCTAGGATAAGGGATAACAGGAGAAAAGCGGAAGTTATGCCATAGACGGGATGTTTACACTAAAAAAGGTAAGATTAAAATAAAAGATTAACATACTGGCATATTTGCGAGACCACTCTCTGGCTGTTGCCTCATATCTGGGCCGGTCAGACTTGTAAAGGTGAGCAATCTCAGGGACCAGTGGGTCATCTAAGAACAATAAATAAAAGAAGCTTATGCCTTGTTTTACCAGGGTTGGGGTCAGTCAACAGGGAGCAGATGGAGAGAAGAACTAGAAATATAAGCATAACCCTAGACAAAATGTACCTTTTGAAATTGTCAAGGCAGGAGACCATTGATCTTTAAGAATATCCAGGCAAATGCTTCCGTTGCTGTTGATATTGGGATGATAGATGCGAGTAGTGAAGCTAACCTAAGCTGATTTAAAACCAAAAGAGAAATAAGACCTACCTTGGGAGGCTTGAAGGGATAGTCTGTTGGGAAATGAATAGAAAGGAAAAAGACACCACCGGTATAGGGAGAGTCACCCTGAATAATTAGTAGTTGCTAAGAATTTAGCTTACAGGTCCCATAATAGTAGCTTGCCAGTGGAACACTTTGCTTTTGTTAGTAAAACGATAGAAAACAACTCAATACTGTCATCTCCAACGGGGCCAGCGGAGCAGGATGAAGGCGGGTCACGGCCAAGATCAGTGAGTTCCTGCTAGCTTTAGCTTGGGACTGACTGTAAAATACCTTATTGATTCTTTTCAAAGCCATTCTGGATTAGTTAACTTTTGAAGGATAAGCGAAAGAGATACAACAAATGCTTGTGAAGGCCTCACTTCATGTGCTACAGCCTCAGCATTCCTTTGGATTTGCTTATACCAAGCACATAATTGCCTCTCATTGGCAGCATATTTTCCTAATTTAAAAGATGGCTGCTTCGTCGTTGATCGATAAACTTTAATCAAGCAATTCGAGCTATTCATACGAGTTATTCATATTGAATCCAAAGCTAATGCACCAAAACGCCATCCTTTAACGCCTATTGCAACAGCCAATGATGTGAATTTGATCCATTCAAAGCGGTGTCTCACAAGCTATTGGCCAGCCATATCCTTGCACAAATTGACGCAATTGAGACAAAGTCGATGAAAATGACAAAGCAAAGCCGTAGAGTGAAATTCAACCCTCAAAGCTAGGCATTGTGCGAGATAAAATAAAGCCCTATTCAAGCTGCATCGCCATGAAGAGGTTATATGTAGAATCACCATCATCTTAAGATATTTCCATTACAACTGATTTAAACATGATTGAACAAGACCCAACCCCCTGATTACAAGTGATTTCCAGCTGTTTGTGATGAGTGCCCTATAAGTCTAACCACATCTTCCCAAAGCAACCGCGTTTAAAGTAGACTTTATATCTGCCGCTAATATTTGGGGCCTGATGGGGACTCTGGGCGTGGGGTAAAACAAGGGCAATGATGTTCTCGCTTCTTTTGCGCCTTGGTCGTCATTTAATTTAACGCGATATACACCAGCCAGGCAATCGATAACATTCGCTATAGAAAGTATGATAAAATGCATTACAGCCCCACGATGCATCGCTCGTTATTGGGGTTGCGTCGCCCCAGCTCCCGCTAGCTTCCAGCTGAGTCTACCCCAGTCAAAGCTTTAATTTACAATGTTCAAATATGAAGAGACCACTGCTTTGGCGGCCCAGAGCCAGAAGCTGGCTGGAGCATCCCTACCCATGCCATACTTAAAAGGTGCAAGCCTACCAACTAAGCGAATGGTTCACCAGAGCAGCTTTTTAAAAAACCATACGGCAATCTTACAACTCAGACCTATATCATACATCTAAGTTCAAACCCATCTCTACTTTTAGCTCAACCCACTCAACCAAAACAGTATATTAAAGCAATGGCTTACTACCAGAGTTCTAAGGTGAAACTAGGTTAAACCCGGATAACAACGTTAACATTTGAGAAAACGAGGATATGCACTATTCGGTACAACTAGGGAGGCTTCGGCTCATCACCGGCTAGCTTCCGGCTCTGGGCCGCTGCAGCCAGAACGGAAATAAACAATATTTAAAATATTTAAAATAAATTTTTGAATCGAGTGACTCAAAGCTAGAAACTGGCCGAAGCAGCCCTAAGTACAGCTATTGAAATCCTCTATACGTTTCACAGCTGCTCAGATAAGCTCAGTGAACCTAATCCAGGACAAATAGTCACGTGGACCAGATATAAAGATTAACATAGCCATTTATACTGATCAAGGGTTTAATTGTCTCTGCTAAAACTTTACCTAGTGCATACCCTGTTTTCACTTTGAGTTGGGTATCATGGTGCCAAAAATATATACCTACTAGACCTATATTGGGGACCTCCATGCCAATTAACCTGGAGATACTAAACTTAACGATATATGAGTAGTTCTCTAATGATATCTGTTAGAATATCATCAATGAGGCAACTGTTGTAACATCTTCAATTACTCCCTCTCAGGGAATTAATGCCCCAAGTAAATCACCAAGTGGCTCACCAAGTGGTTCATTGCCCAGCCAATAAACTGGTGGCATCATTATCAGTTAACCATCTATGATGTGGATTGCTCAATCCAGGTCCTAAATAGAACACAACTTGATTAAACCTCGTGACTCAAGAGGAACATTACTCAGATAAGCCCCATGACATACATGGACAACATGTGACTTGTTAAGATACTATATATTAGCCTATATTCATATTCAATAAAGTATCATTCTCTTCTTAATCTTCTCCTTTATTTTGTTTATTATACTTTCCAGAAGTATAAACTCGACAGTGGTAGCACAGGTAGGTTATCCATACCTACCCAACTCAAAGGAAATATTCCTCCCAAGAAAAGAACCCAAGCAATGTCACTCTCTAACAGTTGAAGAGATTATGAAGTAGGACAAGACGTTCCCCCAGGACTTGTCATCTACAATAATCTCCTTGTACCCATTGACCAGTACAACGCTCTCAAAACCTGCAGACTGTTCCCTACCACGCCAGCCACAACAGCGCCTACGCAACCTGAGATACCCAATATCGTGTTTCAGCGCCTACGTACCGCTGAGATTGGCGCCTTTGCAGGACTACACCGTGAGAACACCTCTCTTTGGATCAACAGCACCGAGAGCAAGTTTGAACAAGTGGAGTACCCCCAAAGGCTCTGGGTTAGCAAAATTGCCCTCCGCGTCACAGGGACTGTCTCACGTTTTGTTACCAAATGGCTAGCTCAACATCCTGACCAGAAGGAAAACTGGGAACTATTCAAAGTTGCATTCCTCAAAAAGTTCTCCATGAAGGATTCAGATGTGATAATTATGACTGAACTCTGAACCTTCAAAATGACAGGAACCATCAAGGAATACATCGCCGCATACAAAGAACTACATGACCGTGCGCCTAACACCATCAACTTTGATGAACCTGGACCATGCCTGGACTTCTACAATGGCCTTCCTACACATATTAGACGTCAGTTTGACATGACCCACTGCAAGAACCTCGAGGATGTATTCCTAGAAGGAAAACACACAGCTCAGAAGCCTGATGATCTACACGCCTCCAACAAATGCAAGGAAACCCCCACAGTTAAGAGAGAACCTCGTCCCAATAAGCAAAACAACTGAGCCAACAGTACCCAGCCTTGAAACGGAAATTGCACGGCACAAGCCAACCAGGCTAGCACCAAAGATACCAACAAGGAGGGAAAAGCTCAGGGGAGTGCTTAGGCGAGCCGCCCTCCCCCCTCTTCACAAGACTTGTACAGAGAACAGGACATGGACTCCATCACCATGATCCAGGTTCCCTCCAGCAACCCTCTACTGTTTGCCGCCCAATCTTGAAATAAACTCCTTACCTATCCTTTCTGTTTTTGCAGATACCAAGGCACAGCACTATTTGACATTGGAGCCAACCAATCACTCATTAACAAGAGCTTCACAGACCTCATGAAGTTACCTACCATTTGAAGTAACATCAAGAAAGTCATCATGGCGGACAACCACAGCAAACCAGTTACCCATAAGACCAGACCTTTCCGGGCCCAAATTGGAGACTTCCAAACAACAATTAGCGGCCCCATCATCCCAATCCCCAAATAGAATATCATACTTGGATTAGATTGGATGCAAAAGACAAGGCCTCACATAGACTGGGACAGTGCCACCCTCACTATCCAGCAAGGAGAAGTCCACCATCACGTGTACCCAACACATCTTGATACCCTCATGAGGGACCACATATTTGTCAAGATCATGAAAACAGAGAAAGAAACTGACATCAGCAAAATCAATTGGAACACATGTACTTATGAAGTCATTCACTTCAAAAACACAGAAATTCAACACAAACAGAACCCAATCAGAGATCAGCTAGTCAATGAGTTTCCCTCTGTATTCCAAGAATCACTACCCAGGCTGCTCCCTGATTAGGGTATACAACATGAGATTGACCTAAAAGGTAGCGTGCCTAAGGCGCGACCCATCTACCGCCTCATACCACAAGAAGACAACGCTCTGAAAGCCTACCTTGACAAAGCACTCAAGAAAGGCCTCATCAGACCTTCAAAGTTGCCCTTTGGTGCCACTTTCTTCTTTGTGGCAAAGAAAGATGGAGGCCTCTGCCTAGTCACAGACTACAGGGCCCTCAACAAGGTCACAATAAAGAACAGGTATCCCCTGCCCCTAATTGATGACCTTTTTGATGCCCTGGGGGGTCCCAAATCTTCACAAAAATTGATTTGACAGCAGGATATCACCAAATTTGCGTGAAACCTGAAGACATTCCAAAGACCGCGTTTTGAACTAAATACAGATCCTTTGAATGTGTTGTCCTCAATTTTGGCATGACAAACGCTCCCAGTACCTTTGTAACCTTCATGAATGAAGTATTCAAGGAACACATTGGGCTAAGAGCAATCATCTACCTGGACGACATCATCATCTATAGTCCCAACCTACAACAATGCTGGGAAGACGTCCGTGCAGTCCTCTGTACCCTGCAAGAAAACCAACTAATTGCCAAACCGTCCAAATGCGAGTTCTTCTCAACTAAACTCCCCTTCTTTGGTCATATCATTAGCAAGGACGGTATCAATTCAGATCCAGACAAAATACGCACTATAACAGAGATGCCAGCCCCAAGGAACAAGAGAAAGCTCCGCACTTTCCTTGGAATGATAGCGTATGTATGCAGGTTCATCCCTGACTGGGGTGCCCTAACAGCTCCCTTATCAGCCTGTAAGGTCTCATGGCCTGGGGAAGATGATTGTAAACTAAAGCTTTTAACCCAGTTATATTTATGTTAGTCAAATACAAGAAGGTAGGTAAATTCTGCAATAGCAACTGTAATAATGCTCCTAAAAGCTTATAAGAGGTAAAATATGGACTGAGGCGGTTTATTAGCCCTAAGAAAATAAAATAAAGTCCAGTCTTAATGACAGAGGATTTGGTCAAAAATTCAATTTCTAAGTCCGGGATTTGCTCAGCACTAGCGGGAGGATTAAAGCTCTCAACAATCAAATTGTGGGTATTACTATAAAAACTACCTAGCTGGTGAAAAAGAAAGTCAAAAGGAATCATAAGATCAAAGATTTAAAACTTAAACTAAAATTGGAAAGAAAACACAAGCCACAAAACCTAACAAGTACCTTTTTTGAGGTGCAAGTCAAACAATCTCAACTTGTTGTTGAGACTGGTAAACCAAGCCTTTTTATTGAGCTTGAAAAAGTGAGGTGCAAATTGGAAGTGGAAGTTTAACCTATAAAGGTTAGCTGGTCATTTGAAAGGAAGAAACCATAGTTTGTGAACCAACTACTTGAACTAACTTTAAAAAGTTAGGTTGCATAAAGGAGATTTCAGGAGGAGAAAGGCGGTTAAGGCAAAGCTCTGCAGGTAAAAGCGAGCAAAAGTAAAGGAAAAACCGGTCCAAAGCTTAGGAAAGACATAAGCAGACGTATAGTTAAAGTAATTCTTTTCAGAGCCAACTTCTGATCTTCCCTGTGTAGGTCCAGGGTTCAAAACTGGGTGTCAAAAGGTAAGGAATGTTTGGAAATAGTCTTAACAGTGTTTAGATTGTAATTAGGCTTTAACAAGGCCGAATTTGGACTCCAAATATGTAAAATGAAGGGGGAAAACAGAGGATTAAGAATTAAGTGAAAGGGAACAATATTGATAATACTTAGAAGCCAATGAGGCAAATAAATATAAGACAGAATAGCAGCTAATAAAAGGTGAATCCTGACACAGCCATCACTGGGAAAACAACCAAGTTTGTCTGGACACCTTTACAAGATCAACATTTCTGCCAGCTAAAAGAGCGCATGGTTACTGCCCCCATTCTGCAATACCCAAACCGTGAGGGCATCTATGAGCTGGAAACCAATGCCTCTGATTATGCCATAGGAGGAGTCCTCTGTATCCAAACAGCCCAGAAAGACTTCCTCCCCGTGGCATATAAATCCAGGAAGCTATCAGACGGCAAACAAAGATACCCTATACACAATAAGGAATTGGTTGCCATCATACACTGCCTCATGAAATGATGATGTTATCTAGAAGGAGCCCAGACGTTCAAAGTACTCACTGATCACAAGTTGTTGATATTCTTTAACACAACAACACCTGTCAAGAAGACAAGCCGAATGGATGAGTCTCATACAGAGATACCCCACGTAAATTGAATACAAGCCAGGCAGAGAGATGCTTACTGCAGACACCCTATCAAGGCTATACAATAAACACATCCTATGCACTGATGGCGACCCCAACTGGCCCATGTTAATCATGGGGAATCTCCAGGAAGGGTTCCCACCTGGCACACCAATGGATATCCAAGAGAAAGTCCTCAAGAACAAACATCTGTTCAAAAACGTATATGGTACCCTCCACCAAATCCTTCCAAATGGTGACACTGTACCCTACATTCTGTCAACACAAAAGATTGACACAATCCTCCGTTATCACAGAGACTTGGGACACACCTGTAGCAGAAACTTGCATGAATATCTCAAGACCCGCTACTGGTGGCCCAACATGCTAGATGATATCAGAGAAGTACTGGAACAATGTGAGGTCTGTGAAAAGTACACCCAAACCAAAGCTCCACCCAAGTCAGTAGTACCTGTATCCATTACACAACCCTTCAAGGTATGGTTGTTAGATATTGTGGGGCCTATGCCTGGTGAAAGCAAAGGCAAGAAGTACATCATCACAGCCATCAACTATGCAACCAGATGGCCCGTGGCACAAGTCACAAAAGAGCACAAAGGCAATGATGTGAGATGATTCATTGGCAAGGAGATCATAGTTAAGTTTGGAAAGCCTGACCTCTTAATCACAGATGGAGGCACTGAACTCAAAGCTATTGACACTAACATCTATCTTGCCAAAAATGGAATAAAACACGTCACAGCCAGCCCATATCACCCACAAGCAAATGGACACATAGAACAACTAAACAGCTCTCTAGTGGAAGCCCTCAGTAAGTTGTCTGCCAAAAATCCAAAAGCCTGGGTTGATGTGCTACCAACCGCCCTTATGGTCTGCAGAACACGAGTCAACTGCAATACAGGAAAAAGCCCTTATGAACTTGTCTATGGTCAAAAACCTTTACTTGTCAGTACAACCATGGGGCCACAACTGCCACTTCCAAAGAAGGTACCAGACAACAATGACCCAAAAGTACTACAAGCCAGAAAGGACCAAGAAGTGATGGAACAACAAAGGGTTCAGCAGGAAGCAATCCCATTGCAACAAGAAAGGTTCCAAGTTGGGGACAAGATCTGGGTTGTCAATCACAACCAACACAAATTAGACCCAGGGTTACGCAGACCAGGCATTGTCATGGAAGTGAAGCCCAATAACACCTACCTCATCAAAGGGATTGGAGCTCAAACCAAACTAAAACATATGCATCATGATTGACTTTGTTTATATAAGGCAAGAGCAGCCCAAAAAAATTCAAGACTCCCTGTTCCCAACGCCAAAACGGATCAGTACCAAGCCTGTATACCAGATGCCCTCAAGAAGATTCCTAAGGCTCTGCCTTCCAGCACCCCAGGGGGAGATGTCACAACATATTTGATTACTCCCTCTTGGGGAATTAATGCCCCAAGTAAATCACCAAGTGGCTCACCAAGTGGTTCACCAAGTGGTTCATTGCCCAGCCAATAAACTGGTGGCATCATTATCATTTAACCATCTATGACAGGGATCACTCAATCCAGGTCCTAAATGGAACATAACTTGATTAAACCTAGTGACTCAAGAGGAATATTACTCAGATAAGCCCCATGACCTCCATGACGTACATGGACAACATGTGACTTGTCATGATACTATATACTAGCCTATATTCATATTCAATATAGTATCATTCTATTCTTAATCTTCCCCTTTATTTTGTTTATTATACTTCCCAGAGGTATAAACTTGACACAACTTTGAAGGGGAAGCAAGAAGTAAACCCAAAAAATATTTTTATTGAGAGATGGGCTCATTTTTTCTAGCCAAATAGGTTGCAGTGAACATAGCTTAGCATGTCTTTGCAGACATGGGCTATTGGTGGACATATTAAAGGTGTGTTACCTAATCAACATTGATTGGTATTGCGATGCTTTTGCTCTTCACCTCTTTTGGGTGGTTATAGGGGAGACACCTATGGGCGCTGTGCAAGGGTGAAGTTGTGCCCTGCAATGAATATGCCATTTGGTATTGGAATCATGAGACCAGATGGGGCTATGATCCAGGTTGGGTGCCCAATTGCAATGATTAATGTTCTCTCCTTCTATCTCTTTAGGGTAGCTATAAGAGGGACACATAGTGTACTGTGCAGGGATGTGAAGCCTAAGGTTACCTCAGTGTAAGGTCAGAGGCTTTTCATAATATGTTTCTATATTAATCCCTCCTTCTAAGGATATTGAAGCTTATCAAATACAAGAAGGCAGCAAGGCTTACACAATTGATATATAATGACACCAATTGACTATTAAGCAGTAAAGTGATGTCAAATAACATGGCCAAACCCCTGAAAATTTCTTCACAGAAGACCTGTGACAATCCACATGAAAGCATTTTGCAGGTGAGGGCTATTTTGGCCACACTACAGATTGAAGGCCTAGAAACAGGTGAACATTGGTTAGTTTATTGATGTGTATAGGTTGAGGCTGAGAGAGATGTGAGATTTAAGCCAGGAAAGGGGAGCAAGGTGGCCTTTGGTTCATGCAGTGGAATGGTAGGAAGGTCCTGGTTAGCTGAAAAAGGATGTACTGAAAGAGTTCTGAGATCCTAGGACCAACTGCAGGGGGAGTGCAGTTGGAAAATTTACTCAGGCTGGGGGTAAAGTTTCTCTTTCTATGTCATGCTGATAGCCTTGAGGAGGTCTTGAAGTTGCTAGCCAAGCATAGTTATGCCTGTACTATTATCAAGGTGGCTGCTAAGAGAAACAGCTGCAGAGCTTGGTGATTTGGAGGTTTCTGGAAAGTAAAGTTGCTTACTTTGCGCCTGGAAGCACAAACTAACCACTTTAGTGAGTAAAAACAGTATCAAGACATGCAGAGTGTCTGTTTCTGATGGCCTAAGGTTTAGGTCACTGATAGGGGTTCAGTCTAAGTTGATTCACATGTGAAGATTCATTGCCTGAGTCTGAGGTGTTGACTGATAGAGACTAGCAGAATAGAGAAGCATATATGAAAGACAGTTGTGGAGATCAGGAGTAAAAAGAAGCAGAAGAACTAGGTGAATGCTATCAGAAGAGGATGGAAACAAAGAAGAATAAGGAGTACCAAGAGAAAAGAATTAAAAAGAAACAATAATTAAAGATGTAAAATAAACAGAGAAATAAAGAGGATACAGTAGTTTTTAACCCTGTTGAAATAAAAAATAATAGTAGTTTTGAATGCATAGATTCAGTCTCAAAACAAATTTCAACTTGATAGATCTAAATAGAAGACAATTCCATGGAAAATGTGCGCTATTTGGCAAAAATGTCCAGTCATACAACAACCTACTCAAAATAGGGACAAATCTATAATGATTCAACAACAAGTGTACCAAACAATAGAACACATGAGATTCAGCCACAGAATGCATCTTCTATGTTTACTATGTTTTTATGGACACATGGAACTCAGTCACAAAAGTTAAAAACTAAATACAACAACAACCCCCAATAGTAACTAGAACAGACAACAAAAATATAAGATACCAAACTAAATGAGTGAATCTGTCATGAATGACATTTCAATACTTGTATTGAAAATCCAAGAGTTGAAACCCAGTTCTCTGAAGGCAGATTGGGCCCCCAGGATAGCCCAGGACCCATCAACTTGTTAAGTCACAAACTTGAATTGTTAAGTTACCCCATGGCCCGCTGGCTTAATAATGAGGATTCCCTGAATGGTTGCCAGATTGCTGCCAAACTGGTGCCACTAGAGGCCCATACCTACGCAGGAGACATGACCTGCCTAAAGGAGGTTGGGAAAAGACCTACTACTAACCCTGCCAACAAGTACCAGCTGTCACCAGTCTTCAGTCCAGAAAGAGTATTGCAATTGGCCAGCTCAGGTGGCATGGTGAACAACAGTGACAAAACAAAGCATTGCCACTTCTGTTCTCCAGAGCCAGCCCATCCAGGCCCCGCCAAACTGGTGCCACTGAGGGCTCAGACCTACGCAGAAGCTGTGGCTTGGACAAGACCCACTACTAGCCCTGCCAATAAGCACCAACTGCTGCCAGTCCCCAGTCCAGAAAGGGGAATGCAATTAGCCCGCTCAGGTGACATGGTGAACCACAGCGGCAAAATTAAGCATTGTCACTTCTGTTTTCCAGAGCAAACCCAACCAGGACCTGCTTCTCTCAAGACTCTAAGCCAAGATCCATTCTTTGGGGTTCCTGTCCACCAGTCCCCAAAGTGTGTCCTGGATTGTAGCCAGGGATTGGCTGGAAGGGGTTATCATTCTCTATCAAGGGAAAATGTATCTCAGAAATATGTATAGGGGTCAAAATGGGCTTTTATTCACTCTCAGAAGGAAGATCCCCTTAGAAACCTTCTGGTATATGGCCCGGTGGGTCAGGGAAACAATATGGATTTGCCAATACTTAGAGTTCTCCAACAATATCTTGGATTCCTTGTACTTGGTCTTGGACTCCTGCACCTTAGTCTTGGACTTCTGCTCCTTAGAATTGGACTCCTGCACCTTAAACTTGGACTCTGGCTTCTTATTCTTGGGCTCCTGCTCCGTTATCTTGGGCTTCAGCTCTCTTTATAGCTCCAGTAGCCTTGTTATTCCACTTGTATAAGTACAAACAAGCTCCTGCTGGTGATCAAAAGGCTTCCAAAACCTCTTGGCAGAAACTCAAAAGGCCTGGGAAAGACCTCCAAAAAGACCCAGAAAGACCTCAAAAAGACCACATAACTTTCCAGCCAGCCACCTTTTTATAGTGTCCTTTTCCCAATGGTTCCGCCTTCAAAATGGCTTTCTTCAGAAGCTTAAACCATTGTCGCTCACTTTTTTCTATAATAACTTAAGCTTACATACTTACTTTCTCAAAAGCTTAAAGTATTAATTCACTATTTCCTTGCTTATACTTTAAGCTTTTGGCTTCCAACCAATCATTTTCATCAGGAAACCTGCCAGAACTCAACTAATGAATGCAGAGCGCAGAAATAGACTATTTCTGAAGTTCCACCGGGATCCAACTAGGAAAATAATTTCCATAGCTCAAACCGCTCAAATTGACAACTCCTTGCACACCAAAGTGTTAAACAGTCCATTATTCCAGCACCAGTCTTCCCTGCATTCAACCTAAAGCAATTTAAATAGTAGAATACTATTTAAACTGTCCTTTTTAGACCTCTTCAAATTTCCCCCATATATTTACAAATATTGTAAAATCCAAGGAAAATGTCACACCAAAACAACTTTGTATCCAGCTCTCATAGCAACATACCTTCATATATCCTAGGAACTTAATAAATAAATATCTTACCCACACTTCTATCCACATCCCTTCTTGATTTTAAAACTAAACCAAGGAAAAAAAATTCCACATATTCCCACTTTGGCAAATCAATTTGGCAAAATCTTGGCTCGTTTCTCCGGACCACTAGTTCTTCATCATCATCTTCTGATCCTTCAGCCAGCTCCTGTATCATGATCAGCTAATCCTGTATCATGATCTTCAACCACATCTTCCAGATCTTCAGCCTTAGTTTCTAAACAGTTCATTTCAGTCTCCAAAAGCTCAGACCAGTCATTAAATGGCCTATGTCAGGAAACCAGGCATAGGTAGAGTCATTGGGTGGCTCAGGATGGGGTTGGGCCAAGCCGGCGGGTAAAGCCCACCATAGAATGGGTGCTAACTTGATAATGTAAGACATGGATCACCCGAGTAAGGACCAGAGTCCAGAGGTAGGTACCATGGAATCCATAATTCCTGTCAAGGTGATATAGAGTACTCCAAACAGTTTAGTGGACATGGTCTCTGCAGCGGTGGGGGTTTCCATTGGGCAGTCAGGTTGTGGGGTTAAGGGCGGAGTCATGTGAGCAAAGTAGGCAGGCAGATAATTGTACTTGTCTTTGAACAACCTTGGCAGCCTTCTGTACCACTTTTCTTCATGTCCTATGTATTCAGTTTCTCTAGTCTTGGCCAAGGGGTCAGCAATGAGGATGGTCTTCAAGTTGTACTCTGTGTAGGCTGGGTTGGGAGGGTATTTGGTAAAATGCACAGGTCCAAAGGGGGCTCTTGGGGGACAGTATAGTGACTGGGGAGGGTCAGCAGGTTGGTCTCCAGAGGGGGCAGTTGCCTGATAGTCTACTTGAACAGAGTTAAGATGGAAGATCACTAAGACTAGGTAAGGTAAGATCTGTTCAAACCAAAAGTTCATAAAACTTTATTATCAAAAATGACAATGTGGTCATCACCATACCGCCAGGGTTTTTATACCATGGGACTTTGCTCCTTCAATTTTTGCAGGGTTCAGGTTTGCATACAAGGCACTGGCGGGACATGGATCTTGGCTTAGAGTCTTGAGGGCGGCAGATCCAGATTGTGCCTGCTCTGGCAAATAGAAGTGGCAATGCTTTTTTCAATTGCCACTGTTCACTATGTCACCTGAGTAGTTCAATTTTACTACCCCTTCTGGAAAGAAGGCTGGCAGTTGAAGGTGGTCATTGGCAGAGTTAAAAATAGGTTTTTTTAACCTCCTTAAGGCAAGCTGCAACCTCTGCATAGGTTCAGATCTTTGGTGGCTCAAGGTTGGCAGCAATCTGGTGACCATTTGGGGAATTGTCCTCAGGAGACTGGCAGGCCTCGGAGTAACTTGTCAACTTGGGTTTGCAATTTAGCAAGTGGGCAGGTTCCTGTCCACTTTTTGTGACTCAAGTAGTCTTTGGAGGGTCAGGGTTTGATTCCAGGGTTTCCAATGTTGATTTCAAAACTCCAGTATTGGCGCTTAGCAGGTTGGCAGTAGGTCCTTCCCCAACCTCTGTTAGCCAGGTTACATCTCCTTTGTAGGTATGGGTCTTCATTAGCACCAGTTTGGCGGCAGACTGGCAACTATTTGGGGAATCCTCTGTAGTAGGCCGGCGGGTTGTAGAATAATTTAACAATTTGAGCCTATGACTTAACGGATTGGCGGGTCCTGGATTGTCCTGGAGGGTTTGATCCGCATTGGGGAACTGGGGTTCAACTCTTGGGTTTTCAATACAAGTATTTAAATGTCATTCATGACAGCCTATCAGTCCTCTGGCTACTCCTTTATCATGACCAGCTACTTCTGCATCATGATCTTTGAGACCTTCCAAGTATCTTCACTAGGAACCATCTTGGTTCCACCTGCACAATGAACCATTTTTGTTCCAAACTTCAATATAAACCAACAGTCCTTCAACTAGTCTTCTCTGTGATCAAACAGTTCCTCTCACTAAACTTCTCTGCTGATTCTGTTAACCACCTTGGTTCTTTATCTCAGTCCCCGTTACCAGAACCTGTAGATCCAGGCATGAGTCTACATTGAGCTGGCGTTTGACTGGGCCCTTGCAAGTGGCATTCCACTTAGGCCATCCAACCATAGATCCATAAAGCCTATGTTGTTGTTGTTTTTACTCATCCAGGTGATTGAGTCTGGGATTTCAGTTGCAGAGTAATCAGCTCTACTTCCCAGAGGCCTGATCACACCAAATTCTGCAGCTTGCTTTTCAAGCAAACTGCCTTGATGACACCTCTGAGCAAATCCATGCCCTCCAATGCTCACTTTGGGTTCCCCCCAAAGCTCCCATGGGGACATAAATGAGGACACCCTACCAGTCTGTTAGGTAGGATGCTTGCTCACAGACCTCCTTTAAGAGTATCAGGGTACGTAGAGCCCTCAGAGCTCTTCCCCTCCCTGGCAGCCCGCGTTATCTGCCAGGGGTCCAAAAACTTCTCCACCTCAAACAGACAAAGTTCCCTGCTAGCTATCTCATTCTTCACCCTTTTGCAGCCACAGTTCCCTGCTAGGTGAAGAACTCTAGCCCACAGAAGCCAATATCTTCTGCTGGGTGGAGGCAACATATGCCTCTAGTAGTCTTTACACCTACTAGCTAGGCCTTACCATCCCTAGTAGTCATCATTCCCTACTAGGCCTCTACCTGCAATAAACAACCAAACTTTTGCTTGACCAACATTAGCCCCGCCTGCAAACCACCAAACATGTGGACCGTCACACATGCCCTGCTGGAAAACTGCCCATGGACCTGAAGCCCACAAAAAGCAAAGAAGCAAAATCACATGGTATAATAACACCAGCAGTGTGGTGATGACCAAATCATCATTTTTGATAATAAAGTTTTATGAACCTTTGGTTCAAAAAAATCCTACCCTATCTAGTCTTAGTGATCTTTCATCTCAACTCTGTCCAAGTAGAAAACCAGGAAACCTCCCTCTTCATAGACCAACTTGCTAACTTGCCTCAGGCACTATACTGTCCCCCTGGTGTCTCCTTTGGGCCTGTGCATTTTACTGAATACCTGCTCAACCCCGCCTATTCAAAGTACAATTTGGAAACCATCCTCATTGCCAATCCCTTGGCAAGGATAGAGGAACCAAATACATAGGACACAAAGGAAAGAGGATTGATGTGTCACCCTTATTGTTCAAAGACAAGTACAATTACCTGCCAGCGTACTTTGTCCTCATGCCTCCGCCCTTAACCCTGAGACCAGACCGCCCAATGGAACCCATCACTGCTTCTGAGACCACGTCTACCCAACTGTTTGAAGTACTCTATATTACTTTGACAGAATTAGTGGATTCCATGGTCCTTAACTTTGGACCCTGGTCCTTACTTGGGTGATCTGTATCTTACATTATCAAGTTAGCACCCATTCTATGGTGGGCTTTACCTGCTGGCTTAGCTGCACCCTGTCCTGAGCCACCTAACGCCTCTAACTATGCCTGGCTTCCTGAAAGAATCTATAATAATATTACCAGCTTGATCTAATTAAGAATACAATCTAGAATATGAAAAGGAAATAAATATTCTGAGTGTCTGATTTGGGACTAAAATAAAAAAGATCAAATCTATCAAAACATATAATTAATAGTGAATATTTACGTCAAAAATAATTAGTATAGAAATATAAAAAGCCAATTTGAAATAAACAGTAGTGACTACAAGCCTTCAGGCTACTATATATGGACAGATAGAAATTAAAACAAATAATTTTATAGATAAACTTATTTTATTTTTTATTTTTATACCAAAATGGACACATCCTGTCAAGATTTTGGGGTCTTGAGGAAAGATTTTTAATATTGTTCATTGTAGTAGGGATGATGATACTAGATTGTATGAAGACAATGTTTGGCTATCAATTGGGTCTAGGGCGCGGCTACAGCCTGTTGGTGTTCTGTTAGTCCATAGGAGAAAATAAACTGGTCTTCAAATAGACAGTGGCGGGCTCTATTTGGATACTTCTGACTACTAGTTAGTCTATCTGTTCCCCAGACTGCTAGTTTCAGCCCCCAGAGTTAGGCAGCCATGCCGGTCTGACATGGGACTTCAATTAATTAACGGACCCCAATCTATCATAGCGGGGTTCTGGCGGCACCTTGTCTACCATTTCATGCATATGCAGGTTTGGTTACCCTGTTGATGGGTTTTTGCATTTTGCATTGTTCCTTATAAACAACCTTCCATGTTGCTTGTGAAATCTGATTAGAGTCCTGGCACAAATGTTTGGCAGAGGCGCATCCTGCAATCATTTTTGGGAATCAATTGGTTTGTTAGCAGAGGCGCGTTCTGCACTCATGATCAGGGGTCACCAGGCTCAATGGTTAAGGTTTGAGCCAATAGTAAGCCCAGCAGCAAATCACAATCAAGATTTGGGGTAATTATCAGCATTATGATTACCCAAAGCTATAGATGGGATCAGCTGGTACTTCTTTAAGCTTGACAGGTTTGTGGTAATTGGCTGTGTGTAGCCAATCAGTCAGGGGAATGATGGTCAAGTCTACCATATTATAATGAAGTCCTGACAAATTCCAACAACAGAGCCAAGGTGCCAAAGGAATACAGGGCGGATGTGGAAGCCCTTGTAGGTCAAAAATCAAGCTAGTGCAACACAAGTGCCTACTCAGGAAGAAGACAGGATAGGTGAGTTCAATAGTGAGGTTGCACTGACATAACCAGTTCAAGGAGCACAACATGCAAGGGTGAGGAGCATCAACCCTTGGGTCCCCAAGCTGACCTGGAAGCCCATAAAGGTTACCACCACCAAAACAGTTAGAAACAAGGAGATCAAGCTTACTTTGTTTGTGTTTGACCCTGTCTACTGCCAGGAGTTGGTCCCGTCAGCCATTATGGAGAAGGTTAAGCCTGTGCTTGACACTAGCTACAAGCCCTAAGTCAGAGATGGAAATCAGGAAGACAACAACACGCCTGAGTTCTATAGGACTATGGAGGGGCAGCTAGTGCTCAAGAAGATTACAGTCTTCTACAACAAGGTGCCCATGCCTTGCGTACCTGTCCCTGAGCAGGATCCAGATTCAACAACTCCTGCCAATGTTGCAACTGAGTTTCAAGATTTGCCTGCCAACATATCTAGCAACATGAACCAATCTGGTGGCAATATCAAATGGCGGGCACTTCATCCTAATTAGGAGCACTGCCAATTTGACCTGCTGATCCCCACACAAATTATTCCTTGGCTTCAAACCTTACATGGAGCATGCCACTATTTCACCTCCTGTGGCTTTCCCCATATAGTATATTAATCACAATATTCTACTATAAATGATATCTTATTCTATTCATTATTGTCCTTTCTATTGGACTGTTGTCTTCCCCAATCAAATACTGAGCTTTAATTGGTTCAGTTTCAACACTAATGTCACCTGTAAGCTCATTTCTGACATCAAGCGCATCATCCTTCTCAAGCTGATGCAGGAATCTGGTGACTACAAGAAGACCATGCCCTTGTTGGGGTGGATCCCAAATTTGCCAGCAAGATATTCAACAGGTTAATCAATACTGGCTGAGTTCTTGCCACAGAGAAATCCTTACATGTTTCACCATGCTCACCAAGGAGCACAAATGGGCAATCTTCTAGTGGATAAACCAAGACTGCCATCTCCAACTAGAAAATGTACATGTAATGGTAAATTCTACTTTTGGTGTCAAGACTTACATTTTCCTTTTATTATCATTTAGTAAAGAGTCTACAGTTTTTGTGGAAAAAACTCTGGGTATCTCCATATAACTGCAACTGCCCTGACAATATTGAGATCCAGAAAAATATGCAGAGGTGTACACTGCGCTCAAAAACAAGGAGATAGTTAAATTCTACTATATTGATAAATTGGTATTTGTCCCATTTATGTATAATGCATATATGTATGTCCCAAAAGGCTCCAATAACGGGATGACTTGGCGTGCTGCAGTCTGTGCCACAGCCTATTTGATGGTGGCTCTCCTTGGTCCAAAGGGGGTCAAGCTCTATCAAATGATTCTAGGCTCACACAACAGCCATACCTTTCTAAAATTCCTCCAATTGGTCCAGGAGCACCTGAGGCGCACAAGCCTAGGCTTCACCAATGTAATTGTGCTGGACAACATTGGTCTTCATAAGGTGGCAGATATTATTGAGGAATTCCTAATGATTGACACTAGCATTGCAGTGGGCCCCAGCAATTGGCCGCATCAAATTTATGCCTCCTATTCCTCCCTGTCTATTCACCATTCCTAAACTCTATTAAAGAGGTCTTTGGGTGACTCAAGCAGGGTTTCAATCAAGGGACACCAACTGGGACCAAGGACCTCTTTGATTTGCTGCAGGCCGGGATCCACACTCTTCCAGCTGAGACAGTGGCCAAATTCTATGGCCACACTGGTTTATTTCTCCCTACATGCCTTGTCAAACAGCCAATCAACTAAAGGCTTAACAATTACAACTTTTTTATATTCTTTAATTTACTTTTTTGGATTTATGGATTAGCACTTTATATTTTGAAGCCTCCAAGCCCGCAATCACATAGAATGGCACCACTGACGCAGATGCTTAATTTTTTATTGTAAATTAATTATATCTATTATATTCTGTGATGGCTATTTCAAATATGTAATATCACAATATGATAATTATACAGAAATCTCACTTCTGTCAAATACATATAAAAAGTAAATCAACAAAATTAAAGGTAAAGTTCTTGAGGTATTTGTGATTTTTATTAATATATATTACTATACATGTATAAAGACCTTTTATAATACTTTTTTATGTAATAGTTCACTAAATTAAGATTAATTTAAAAATTAATTATAATAAAATAATGTAAAGTGTAATAAAATTTATTAGAATAGAGAATATATTAGGAGCACCTGTAATGAGTTCTTTGGTATTCACCCTCCTGGTAATGGGGGTGGCGCACAACCTCCACTGCCACACTGTAGACAGGTGATACACCTGTATTAAAGTATTTGCGCCTGGTGGTAAAAGGAAGGATGGTGAGGTGGGAATGGAGGAGCAGCTTTTCTGACAGGGCTGCAAACTCAAAGATGCCAGACAGGACCAGGGCTTACTGGATGACATGATTCACTGAGCTGTACCCAGGGGGGACCTTCTTCCTGTCCAGTGAAAGCCTGGCCTTGTTGACCCCAAGAAGGACCCCGTCTAGGTCCTCCACACTGGCTCCCATTCCAAAGTAGAAGAGATACCCGAGGTAAACCATAAGGTGAAGCCTTTGCTGGGCAAAGGCTTCAGTAAACTTGCAAAGTTTATTATACACAACACTAATCTTTATCTTGTGCTTGGTCTTAACAAATGTGAGCTCCATGGCCTAAGGGAGCCCCGTCTTTTCAGCACTCCAGGTCAGCCCAAAGTCAGCAAGGAGGATCTTTGTCTTCTTTACAGCTTTTGCGTTTGCAACAGCTAATTTTGACACTGCATGCCCAAAGTTCTCCAGGTGGTAAGAGATGGTGCACTCCATTGAGAAGCAGAAGCAAGCAGCCGCATGGGCCTGGCCTATCTCTGGTGTATTCTTGAATGGGAGCATATCCAGGATGTCACAAACAAGCTCAATGGAGTTTACACAGTAAGCTCCACTGAGGACATCTGTGTCAAGGTGTAGCAATTGAGCATTATTGTAGGAAGTAACTGCCCACCAGGATGCCCCTTCACCATGTGTTAGCCCCATGAGTGTGCCCCACAACATTGGGAATGAGCCATTTATTCAGTACTTGAGCTCCTGCAAGACAGGGAGGACAGAAACAGCTGTCTTGTCACATGAGTAGCGTAGTTGGAGTAAAATGTGGCAGGGACAAAGGGGAACAGAACCTGGTGTATTAAGCCATCAATTATTTTTAAAAAAGATAAGAATTTAAATTATTTTATTAATTTTTCTATATTACCTTCTTTGGTGTCCTTCTTGCCAGCAGCTTTGGCAGGTTTAGCCATCCTCACAAAAGCAGTTGCACCGGCAATTCAGTATCCTCTGTTCTGGCGCGCTTGGCAGGTTTGAGATGTTCATAAATCTCTGGGTTGTCAACCCAGACAGAGGGTGAAGAAAGATTGTACACTTTAAATTGCCGGCCCTCAACCACAGTCTTTTGAACGTTTAGAGCACAATTAATGGTTTTCTCTGATGTTTCAGGCATCTTGGCCATGGGCGCCTTTGCGGACACCTTGTTGATTTTCTTGCCTGTTAGGACAGCAGAATTTACCTATGCTTTGACTTTTTGATTGATCTACCTGATCTTTGCAATTGCATGATCAAGGTCCTTCAATAATTTCTCCAATTCTCTCATTAATTTTTTTACTAACCTTTGCATATGTTTTATAGCTTTCACCCCAATAAACTCTGTGTTATTATGATATTATTGCCTCTTTTCTTGTCCCTGTTTTTTTACCATTTACTATAATATCACATCTTTTTACCCATTGTGTATATGTTTTATGCTTATCTCAATATGTGTTGTTTGCTTTGTGTTGACAATGCTTCCATAAATGCCATATTATTTTTAGTTCTTTAGACATCCTTTTGTGAAAATGTTAACAACAATTTGGGGATCAGCAATAATTTTATATAAACATAATAAACTTATAAATTTCTAATTTAAATTTAGCTGATCCCCAAATTGTTGTTGATATTTTCACGAGGGGCTGTGTTTAGGTGCTAAAAATAACTGTGTTCTGGATCTAGATACATGACATGGTAAATATACAATTTTACAGAAATAAGCTGAGCATAAACAATAAAACCAACTATAAACAAAGAGAAAATGAATAATTGAAATTCATAATAAAGATAATATAAATAGAAAATGTTTGGTGACAGTGAGTTTATTTGGGGACAGTTAAGAGTGATGCCTAGTAGGCAGAATAGTGCAGGAAGGAAGGCGTAGATGCAGTGCTGGCCTGGGGGGTCTGGGATCAGGTGGGTAGAGCTGGCAGGTGACAGGGGTAGAGGTAGGAGGATTTATTATGATGGCTGCCATATACTGCTTGTCATATTCCTCATCTGTCATTGACTGGATTAGTTGATAGGTGGCTGTGGCACAAGGTGGGAGGTGCTTGCCTTACGTGATTGATTGCCCATGTTTACATAGAAGACAATTTTGGAAAACAAGTCAGCCACCATCTGTAAACCAAAGAGAGAATCATGGTCAAGGACCCCAAGATAGATATTGTTGAAAGTCTGTGGGCAGCGCTCCTGGACTGTGTCTCCAATACTGATGTCAAGAACATAAACGTAAAAATGTGGGATTGTCAAATCCTTGGTGCAAATTTCAAATCACATTTGCAGGCAATTCAGCTGAGTGAAAAATAAAATATTTAATAAAATCAATCATTTAATTTGGGTTTTTGATTTATTTAAATTGGCAAATTTGAATCCCTTGAGCATATAACTCAACTAACTAAAGACAAAACACATCAAACAAATTCAGGATACATGAATCAGAAATACAGAATTATAATGTACAGTTTGAGATTTCTTGTATGTCTAACAAATCATAGACAATATGAAATTAGTAAAAAATCTGAAATTGCTGGATTTTCAAATCCAAGAACCAAATTTCAAATAAAAAATGAGGTGAATTTGAAATAAATATAATTTATGGGTGTCTCAAAAAGAATGTCAAAGGATCTAGAGTGGGTTTATTCTAATTCTTTTAGGAATCATAGGCATTCTCAAAAATCACCCTATTTCAGTTTAGGACGACTAAAATTTAGATCCTACTATTCACCAACTTAACATACTTAACAATAAAATTGATTAAAATATACAATCCTCTTTTTGAGCTTAATTTTTTAATATAAAATTTATTATGCCTTCTTTTAATAACAACCAGATAAACAAGCTGTTCCCTGGCCTTGACAAAATCATGCAGGGCTACACTGGGTCTTCCAATAGTGAAGCCTCTGTCTATGACCATTCCCAAATTGCATGCCCCTCCCCAAGCACTACTCAGGAGTGTGTTCTTTTTCCTGCCTCTTCTAGCATGGCCCTGTTTGACCATCATGCACAGGTAGCTGCCAATCCAGATTGTGTATCAACACTGTCATCTGGAATTGGCCACCCAGGGAAGCCAGAATCCAGAAGCAGTCAATCAGATGGCCCTGTCTGGTTCCCAAGACAGATACATCCCCCTCCAGTCAATCAACCTGCAAGATGCAGAAGAAAATAGATCACTCTGGAAATTGTTCTTGAAATTGTCAAAAAGCAAGGGATGCTTATGTCCCTTGGGGAAATAGCAGCCACAATGGGTTTTGCAAAGTCCACTGTGGCTGCAGTCCTGCAAGCCAACACCAACTGTGGCACCTCTCCCAAGAAGACCCCAACTGGTGCCTGTACGCCAACCAACGGTGAAAAAGCCCACCCCTTATGATGACCATCATGGAACGTGACCCGCGGTGTAAAGTTACGCCTCCACATTAGGCCTCTACTTCATTCCTCACCAAATGCTTGGGGATCTCTGCCAACTTACGCTGGATTTTTCTCAAAGATTTACTAAAAAAACCCAAGAATGGTCTTCACACTATTAATTTATGAATTAGTTTGGAAATTACTCCACCTAACCCACCCAAGAGACACCTCTGGTTACATATCATGTGCAAGAGCGGCTGAGAGCAGTGGTAATTGAATTCAAGACAGGTTCCTCAATTTTTAGTTGAGTCAGTTTTCCCTTTGATTTTGTCCATTTGGATTTTTCCAGATTTTCCTGCCTCAAGAGATAAATCCATATTCCCTCATATCATTGGTCAATCAGATTTGGACATTCAACTTCCCATCCAAATTCCATCCCCTTACTTTAAATGAATGCAAGAGTTGTAAAAGACCTTGCTTCATCATTCTCTACTATAATAAAGTTAAAAATTTGTTAGTCTAATTTGGCCATTTGGTTTTTTCTGTTGCTTTTGGTGCTCAGTTGATTCCTTCCCCCCTGTGGCCTCCCAGGAATTGTTGGCAACAACCTTTCAGTTGTTGCTGAAACCACAATTTTATTGTGGTTGAGAGCTTGATTTTATCTCTTATTAACCTTCCCCCCATTTCTCACACGTGGATGCCCTTGGTCCAGGCATATCTCCAACTGGGACTCCACAGTATTTTAAAAAATAATAGACCAGTTAATTTATGGATGCAGTGAGTTGTGGTTGCTGCTAGAATCTTGTCCAATCAAGTTCTCAGTGGTCACAGTTTGGTGGATACTAACCCCTACAATCCAACTATCACTAAGTTTATAAAAGGGAGGACAATGAGGACATGCAATAACGTTATCTTCTTGTATTATGCCAAGATAACTGCAAGCATCCAAGTCTATGGAAAAAAGTGTATTCAATCTGACATCTACAAGCATGGCCCAATCTTGTATCAATTTGTTGGGGCTTTGTTGGCAGTTTCCCCATTGCGTGTCAATTATTACTCAGCAATATCAAATACCATATATGAATATGCCTACCAGACAGAGCTCAAGGATATGCTGGAGGAGTGGGCTACCAAACAAGCTGTGTATACAGTTGTAATGAGTGCTGAGAAGAACAGCAGTAATGAGTAACCAAGGAAATCAGGGCTGCTGGGCATACATGTTGGTCCTACCCCACCAATCACGCTGATATGCATCTTGTGGATGTATGGCTTTAAAATTTTGGTTTGGCTCTCAGGTGCTCAAAGCCTGCCACATACAATAAGCTATTTACCCAAATTAAGAAGTTTATGAGCTTTTCTCTTCCATATTTTTCCAGGACTTATCAGATCTTGTCATCTTCTATGCAAGTGATAGTGATAAATCCAGAAAGGGCTCCTGCCTCCCCCCATTCTCATCCATTTGGTTTGTCAAGCCTGCATATGTGTTGGAAGAAGAATTTGAGCAATTGAATCAATCAGCTCTTTCTGCCTCTTCCCAGTCAACAAAACCTACCTCCCCAACTCCCCCATCAAGACCAAGCCATCTGCCTTCCAACCCTAACTCCCAAAATGCTACCCATTCCCTCCCCATTACCTCTGATGCTGTCCCTTTCACAGGCACAGATGATGACAACGTAAATTCTGCCCATTCCCTCCCCTACTTGTCCTTTGATGAGTAAAATAAAACCTTTATTTGTGACAAATTATTAAAATTGATATTATTTCTTCCCATTCATAATTAATAATATATTATTTTTACATTATTGACATTCCCCATAACTAATAAAAGGTTGTAAATTTGATATGGTAACATATAAAAGTTTTACATGAATATTTTTCATTATCAATAATAAAGTAAGGACCAACAAATATAAATAATATGTTAGAATATGGAAGGTAGATGCCAAATCTTGATATTTAGATATTATGTGCCAAACTCAATGCATTCTGTACAATAAAATTCATTGTAAATGTGGATTTTTCATTTTAATTTATATAAATAGACTGTACTTATATTAGGGAGCCATTATTGCTTTGTAAAAATATTGATACAGAGTTCATTTTACAGCCTGCATATTTACCTGTTAATAATGATTCTGTAAAATCTAAGTAGAATTTTGTGAGTTAGTAATAATTCAATGGATCAATAAATTACTGTTTATGACCATTAATTGGCTGATTTTTTTTGCTGTGGCAATTGTGTATTTTCTGATCATTACATGCTGGTATCCAATTGGCTGTTTTCACATCCTACTGCACAGGCAATAGGAAACATGGTCACCACCCTGAGACCAGGTGTGGTTGGGGTGGCAACCATGTTTCCTGTTGCCTGTGCAATAGGATGTGAAAACAGCCGATTGGATACTAGTGCATAAATATCAGAAAATGCACAATTGCCTCAGCAAAGAAAATCAGCCAATTAATGGTCATAAACAGTGATTGATTGATCCATTGAATTATTACTAACTCACAAAATTCTACTTAAAATTTACAGAATCATTATCAATAGATAAATATGCAGGCTGTAAAATACACTATGTATCAATATTTTTACTAAGCATTAATGGCTCTCTAATATAAACACAGTCCTTTTATATAAATTACAGTGAAAAAAGCCACGTTTACAGTGAATTTTATTTTACAGAATACATTGATTTATGCACATAACACAGAATTGATATGGCTGGCAATACACCCTACTATAGTTAACAGTCAATAAAACATTCACAATTCAATATGAGATATAAATAAATTACTAGTTTCAAAGAAAAAAGTTACATACTGTAAAAATATAATCTACATGTTCTAAGTAAGATGACTAGTTTAATGCAAGTTTGGTTTTTGTTTAGTGTATTATGCTATTTTTTGTATAATTGTAAGTTATTTGTATTGTTTGCAATAATAGTCAAAAAAAAGTACTATTATCTATAATTTCATGACCATGTGTTGATGGTAGTACTATAAAAACCATTATTTAGGATGTAATTCAAACAACATGTCTAATATCTACAACCTTATCATTAAATTATAGTCAGCTCTTCAAAAGGTTATTAAACTTGATCAAATATTTAGGAAATAATAGAAAAGAAATTGGGAAAGGAAGGAAGGGCTTTGGTCCAAAAAAATGAAGTTGCAATTAATAGTTTGGGGACAATTATCAAAGATGAACATAGGGAAACAGTTTTTAAATTTGCAAAAGAAAATTATTCCACGTTTAAATTTCAGCAAAGCAAGTTACAACTTGTGGGGGTTCTTGAAAAGCAACAAAAGAAATAATAAAACGTTTAAATTGATAGAAGGAAATAAATATCAAAGGAAATAAACAGAAATTAAAGGAATGAAGAATGTCAGGGATCCAGTCTTGGGTGGCCGGCCTGTTGGTTTTGGGGATCACTTGGGCCAGGTTTTTTGCAGGCAAAGCCCACCACAAGAGATGGGCTAACTTAAAGAGGTAGGGGAAGGACTTCCCCACCCAGGACCACAGGCCAGTGATTGGGATTATAGTGTCAATCACCCCTGTGAGGGTGATGTACACAATCCCAGACAGCTTGCCAGTGTGATTGGTTGTAAGGTCAGGTGAGGAGGCAGGCATTGGCTTGGGGGTCACAGGCGGTTTCATATGGAGTCTGTAGGCAGGCAGGTAGTTGAACTTGCCTCTAAACAACTTGGGTGTTGGGAATATCCAGGGGCCTTGACAATTGTATCTAACTACAGATTACATGTGGCCCAAGGGATCTAGTTCAAGGATCTTTTCCGGGGTGTAATACTTATATTCAGGTTTCAGTGGGTACTCTGTGAAGTGGACTGGGCCAAAGGGAACACCTGGGGACAGGAATCTGAAGGCAGAGGGGCAGGAGGGCCTGATGATCTTGTACTGATTTTATAGATGGCAAATACAAAATGAGGCAGTAGCTGTGTCGCAGATCCTGAATGGATTAGAAAAAAAGTTGTCCATCTAGGGATTAAGCAATGGAACAATTGTGCGGTTGCGCTATTACATCCTGATTCTACTAGTGATAAAGAAAATTAAAAAGCCCCTAAAACAGGTGTTCAATTTGCCTTTTGAATGCGCACAAGGCACAGGCTTCACTTCTGGGATTATAAATAGAGCAACAAAGTTATTTATATCTACCTCCTTAAGGAAAGCCACAAGAAAGCAATTGTTCTCTTGCGCAAGACTTTTAGCTGTGTCAACCCACTCTCCTCTATTTGAGAATTTCTTCTGTCTGTGCCTCCCTGCCTCTGGTGGCAATTTCCCTGCCTCACACTATATAAGTGCAATACTATCTAAATAAATACCAGTTTTGTCTATACACCTTATTATTCTTCTGTCCTTCATAGGCTGCCACTATACCATCAACAGGTATAGTATTAATAATTAAGGTCACTTTCTAACTGTTTGTAGAAACTAGCAACCCTTTGCTGCAACTTTTACAACAAGCTGTGTAAGCCAAAATAACATATTGTAAATTCAGAACCTAAACATAAAAGTGTGGGATTGTCAAATACTTGCTCCAAATTTTGAATCAATTTTACAGGATTGCCTTTTTTAATTAAATTGATTTTTTGTATCTTTATTTGATTTTTTAAAAATGCAGGAACTCATAGACACTTTGAAAATTTCAAGTCAAACTGCATATTTTTAATGGGCAAAATGAATTAAATGGAATCAGATTTGAAACGTTCAAATCCATCAACCAGTTTCATTAAGTTTACTATGTTTTTTTTTGGAATTGTGGGATTGTCAAATCCAAGAATCAAACTTCAAATCACTTTTGAATACCACTAGTAAACTCAAATATTAATTGCGGGAATTGGAATTGAAATTAAATGTACAGTAAGAAACTAGGACAAATCAGTCCAAATCAAGAAGCTCCACTCTGCATAAAATCAAATAAAAAATTAAATCTTGATAGCCATGTTTAGACATGAAATTTAGTGAAATGTAAAATTGTCTAAACAGGAAATGATGCAATATTTTGAACTCTAAATCACTAATATAGCAACCACAAAACCATTTAATAATATATGAGCCATCCTCCTGATGACGCAGAAATTCTTTTAAAAGTTTTTTGGCCCCTGGATATGCCAGGGGCCAAACAAACCTTTTTCAAGGAAGAAGGAGAGGTGGGAAAGACAAAACTTTAAAGAAACATTGCCAGATTACTACACTTGGTGTTAATAGATTGCTATTAAGGATGCTTGATTATAGTAGATTTAAGAAAACACTAATAATAAAATAGAAGTATATATTACAATCTATTTTTATCAAGTTGTCTATTCCTTGGTGTGTTGATAGTTCATTTGCTGTTGATAATGTACCTTCATTTAACTGGACAGTTCTACCTCCAGTTGCCAAGGCAATTAAAAAATCAAGTCACATCTGCAAGACCAGCTGTGGTTGTGGAGGCAACTTAATTTCCTTTCACCTTGGCAACTGGAGATGAAACTATCCAATTAAATGAAAGCATATTATTAACAGCAAATGAACTATAAATTCACCAAGTAAAAGGCAACTTGATAAAAATAGATTGTAATATATAATTCTATTTTATTATTAGTGTTTTCTGAAATCTATTGTAATCAAGCATCTAAATTTTAGCTGTCCTAAAATGGAATAGGGTGATTTTTGAGAATGCCTATGGTTGCTAAAAGAAATAGCATAAATCCACTCTAGATCCTTTGACTTCCTGTTTGAGATGCCTATAAATTATATTTATTTCAAATTCACCTCATTTTTGATTTAATCTGGTTCTTGGATTTGAAAATCATGCAATTCTAGATTTTTTAATTTTTCCATGTTGTCCATGATTTGTTAAACATGCAAGAAATACCAAATCATACATTAGAATCCCGCATTTCTGCTTCAAGTATCCCAAACTTGCTTGTTGTGTTTTTTATTTAGTTAGTTTAGTTATCTGCTCAAGGGATTCAAAATTTTCCAATTTAAATAAACCAAAAAAGGCAAATAAAATGATTGATTTTATTAAATGTTTTAATTATCACTCAGCTGAGTTGCCTGCAAAAGTGATTTAAAATTTGGACCAAGGATTTAAACAATCCCGCATTTTTATGTTTAGGTTCTGAATTTAAAGTAACCTTTATTCAAAATGGCAATAAGTTTGGAGTGCAGGGTCCTTTGGTCTCTATAGCAACCCACTTCCAAACTTAACATTTTCAAAGGGTTTCTTCAGGGCATTGGAAAAGGTGGGCCCGGGGGTTCTGGGTGCTCTGGTTCAAAGGCAGCAAAATGACACCCAGGCTGGGAGTTCTTTAATTGGTCTAGATCACCCTTGTCTCTTGATTATCTTGCTCTAGGGTTGTGGTCATGGGGTCAGGCCACAGGCCCATGCCTTCTTCCAGGGGTGGCTCTTGATTGGTCACCAGTGTAGACTTCAAACTCATGAAGCCAATGGTTGGAATTTTGTTGCCTTCATTAGGCGCCTTGATTACTCCTTATTTGGTGCAATGATTTCTTTGATTTGGATTGTTTCACTATTTGGGCCATCATCCTTGGCCTCAGCTTGCGGGGGCTCAACCCCAGGAAAACGTGGACAGGCAGCCCCTTGGTCCTCAGGCCCGGCGGCCCGCAGGAATTCAGGGTCAGGGTTTAAATCACGTCCTTGGGCCTGGGTTTTGAGGGTAGAAGAATTTTCAATCCTGAAAAAGAAGGAACAATTCAATCCAAAGGAAAAGAAAAATGTTGAAATGGAAACATAAACAAACAAAGGAAATCAAGAACACTCAAGAAGCAGAAGCGCTTCAAGAATGAATGAAAGTTTATCAAATGAAGGAAATCAAGAGGAAACATAAATTGCAAGAAAGGTAAGGAATGTAAGACCCAGGAAAATAAATGAAGAGCACCCAACACTCATGAAGTTCACTAAAGGGGGGTCTGTGGCTGAGGGGGGGCGCAGGGGAAAGAATTAGTAAGCTGTTTTATTGTTACTTACCTTATTTTAGTCACATCAAGAAATGGGGAAGAAGTCACCAAGGTGACGGTATATAACACCAAGTGGTGTATATGGGGGTTACCAATTCTTGGTAAGCTCTGTCATTCAAAGGAACCCCGCAGAAATCTTAAGAATAATTCAAATGAACATGAACAAATAAGCAAACAAAGAAGCAATGAATAGGGAATATGAAGCACCTGAAGGAAGTTTAACATGGATTAGGGAATCATATGAAATGGGCGTAAATATCAATTTTTATCAAATGAAAAAAATTCCATCAAACTTTCAAATGAATTTTGATGAATTTATACATAAATTTATTCAACACTTTCCTTTTGCAAGCATGAATAAATACAAAAAACAAAGAAAATTGACTTTCAAATACTGTAAATTCAGAACCTAAATGTAAAAATGCGGGATTGTCAAATCCTTGGTCCAAATTTTAAATCACTTTTGCAGGAAACTCAGCTGAGTGAAAATTAAAATATTTAATAAAATCAACCATTTAATTTGACTTTTTTGGTTTAATTAAATTGGCAAATTTTGAATCACTTGAGCAGATAACTCAACTAACTAAAGACAAAACACAACAAGCAAATGTGGGATACATGAATCAGAAATGCGAGATTCTAATGTACAATTTGGTATTTCTTGCATGTTTAACAAATCATGGACAACATGGAAAAATTAAAAAATCTAGAATTGCATGATTTTCAAATCCAAGAACCAAACTTCAAATCAAAAATGAGGTGAATTTGAAATAAATATAATTTATGGGAATCTCAAACAGGAAGTCAAAGGATCTAGAATGGATTTGTTCTAATTCTTTTAGAAATCATAGGCATTCTCAAAAATCATCCTATTCCAGTTTAGGAAGCTAAAATTTAGATCCTATTATTCACCAAATTAACATACTTAACAATAAAATTGATTAAAATATACAATCCTCTTTTTGAGCTTAATTTTTTAATATAAAATTTATTATGCCTTCTTTTAATAACAACCAGATAAACAAGCTGTTCCCTGGCCTTGACAAAATCATGCAGGGCTACACTGGGTCTCTTAACAGTGAAGCCACTGTCTATGGCCACTCCTAACCTGCAGGCCCCTCCGCAGGCCCAACCCAGGAGTCTGTTCTTTCTCCTTCTTCCTCAAGCATGGCCCTGTTTGCCCATCACACACAGGCAGCTGCTAACGCAAATCCCTTATCAGCAATGGCTTCTGGAACCAGCCAATTGAGCCAAGGAGTCACCTAGGGAAGCCATAATCTAGAAAAAGCTAATCAGATGGCAATGTCCAGTTCCCAAGACAGACACATCTCACCTCCAGCCAATCAGCCTGCAAGACGCAGAAGAAAGTTAATTACCCCAGAAATTGTTATCAAAATGGTCAAAAAGCAAGGGATGCTTATGTCCCTTGAGGAAATTGCGGCCACAATAGGTTTTTCAAAGTCCACTGTGGCTGCAGCCCTGTGAGCCCATGTCAACTGTAGCCCCCCTCCCAAGAAGACCCCAACTGGTACATGTACTTCAACTGATAGCAAAAAATCCTATCCCTTTATTATGGCCATCATGGAATGTGATCCAAAAATGCCCCTGGTCCAGGTTTGTCTCCAACTGGGATTTCATGACATTTTCACAAATAAAAGAACAGTCAATTTGCGGATGCAGGAAGTTGTGGTTGCTGCTATAATCTTGTCCAATCAAGTTCTCACTGGCTCTAGTTTGATGGATACCAACCCATGCAATTCAACTATTATTAATTTTTTAAAGGGAGGGCAATGAGGACAATCAATGATGTCATCTTCTTGTTGTATGCCAAGATTTCTGCAAGCATCCAAGATGATGGAGAAAAGCATATCCAATCTGACGTCTACAAGCGCAGCCCAATCTTGTATCAATTTGTTGGGGCTTTGTTGGCAGTTTCCCCATTGCGTGTCAATTATTACTCAGCAATATCAAATACCATATATGAATATGCCTACCAGACAGAGCTCAAGGATATGCTGGAGGAGTGGGCTACCAAACAAGCTGTGTATACAGTTGTAATGAGTGCTGAGAAGAACAGCGGTAATGAGTAACCAAGGAAATCAGGGCTGCTGGGCATACATGTTGGTCCTACCCCACCAACCACGCTGATATGCATCTTGTGGATGTATGGCTTTAAAATTTTGGTTTGGCTCTCAGGTGCTCAAAGCCTGCCACATACAATAAGCTATGTACCCAAATTGAGAAGTTTATGAGCTTTTCTCTTCCATAATTTTCCAGGACTTATCAGATCTTGTCATCTTCTATGCAAGTGATAGTGATAAATCCAGAAAGGGCTCCTGCCTCCCCCCATTCTCATCCATTTGGTTTGTCAAGCCTGCATATGTGTTGGAAGAAGAATTTGAGCAATTGAATCAATCAGCTCTTTCTGCCTCTTCCCAGTCAACAAAACCTACCTCCCCAACTCCCCCATCAAGACCAAGCCATCTGCCTTCCAACCCTAACTCCCAAAATGCTACCCATTCCCTCCCCATTACCTCTGATGCTGTCCCTTTCACAGGCACAGATGATGACAACGTAAATTCTGCCCATTCCCTCCCCTACTTGTCCTTTGATGAGTAAAATAAAACCTTTATTTGTGACAAATTATTAAAATTGATATGATTTCTTTTGGTTTATAATTAATAACATATTATTTTTACATTATTGACATTCCCCATAACTAATAAAAGGTTGTAAATTTGATATGGTAACATATAAAAGTTTTACATGAATATTTTTCATTATCAATAATAAAGTAAGGACCAACAAATATAAATAATATGTTAGAATATGGAAGGTAGATGCCAAATCTTGATATTTAGATATTATGTGCCAAACTCAATGCATTATGTACAATAAAATTCATTGTAAATGTGGCTTTTTCATTTTAATTTATATAAATAGACTGTACTTATATTAGGGAGCCATTATTGCTTAGTAAAAATATTGATACAGAGTGCATTTTACAGCCTGCATATTTACCTGTTAATAATGATTCTGTAAAATTTAAGTGGGATTTTGTGAGTTAGTAATAATTCAATGGATCAATCAATCACTGTTTATGACCATTGATTGGCTGATTTTTTTTGCTGTGGCAATTGTGCATTTTCTGATATTTACACACTAGTATCCAATTGGTTGCTTTCATATCCATTTGCATAGGAAATAGAAAACATGGTTTCTACCCCAACCACATCCAGCTTAGGGTGGTGACCATATTTCCTATTGCCTGTGTGGTAGGATGTGAAAACAGCCAATTGGATACTAGTGTGTAAATATCAGAAAATGAACAATTTCCACAGCAAAGAAAATCAGCCAATTAATGGTCATAAACAGTGATTGATTGATCCATTGAATTATTACTAGCTCACAAATTTCCACTTAAATTTTACAGAATCATTATAAATAGGTAAATATGCAGGCTTTAAAATGCACTCTGTATCAATATTTATACTAAGCATTAATGGTTCCCTAATATAAAAACAGTCCATTTATATAAATTAGAATGAAAAAGCCATGTTTATAATGAACTTTATTATACAGAATGCATTGAGTTATGCACAAAAGATCTAAATATCAGTGTTTAACACATGCCTGTCATATTCTAATATATTATTTATATTTGTGGTCCTTAATTTATTATTGATATTGAAAATATTCATACATTGAATGTAGTACTATAAAAAAGTTTTTGATGTAATTCAAACAAAATGTCAAATATCTACAGCTTGATAAATGAATTGGAAGCACACCTGCAGAATTTTGTTAAAATAGAGAAAAATATCAGGGATATAGTAACAGGAAAGCTGGGTAGCAATATAGCCAGCCACTAATCCAGTCAAAGTAAGATGCTCTGAATAAATTGGGAAATATTATAGATAAAAATAATAAAGAAGCATTACTTAATCTACCAGGAACAATTTTATCAAGTCTGAAATTCAATAATGCAGCCTATATTTGTGGGAATTCTGGCAAGGGGGCAAAGAAAACAATAAGAAAGTCAAACTGATTGGAGGAACTGAAATCTCAAAGGAAATTAACACAAATGAAGAGGAAACTGGTCAAACAGAAACAGATGAAAATGAAGCACAATCAAGAAGCAGAAGCGCCACAAGAAACAATGAAAATTTAATAACTGAAAATCAAGATGAAGCATAAGTAGCACAAAAAATAAGGAAGTTCAAGCCCAAGAAATCAAATGAAGAGCAGCCAACACTCATGAAGTTTGCATAAGGGGCGCCTGTGGCTGAGGGGGGCGCATGGGAAACAATTAGTAAGTTTATTTATATTTTACTTAAATTTACTTTAGTTATAACAAAAGTGGGGAGATATTGCTGAAGTGGCGGCCTTTATGCCCAGTTAGTTTTACAGGGGTTACCAATCACTGTAGCCCCTGTAAAGCAAATAAATCAAAATAAAATAAATAAAATAATTCAGATGAACATGAATAATTTTGAAAATATTAGAGCAAAGAAAAAGGAATACTTGGCACCTGCAGGGTGCTCACCGTGGGTTAGGGAAGCCTGCAAGCTAGGCAGAACAATCAACTTTAAGGAAATGAATAGAACTCAAGGGAATATCAAGATGAATTTTGATAAATACATTTACAAATTTCTGTGAACAAAACCCATTTGCAAATATAAATGAATATAAAAAAATCTAAAAAAGACTTTCAAATAGGACCAGAAAATCTCAAAACTGAACTTTTCAACAAAGTGTTTGAAGCATTATCAAATAAAGTCAGGGACACAGTCCTTGTGAATAAGTTCAAGCCTTTATTTATTTTGTTTTCCAAGGCATGGGGGCAGATAAAAGCTGGGTGCCCTCTGGAACCATCTTCAAATTCAGCAACACATCCTATATTAACAGATTAGTTCAAATATATAAAAGATTATGCATGTTTTCAGAAAAATAAACCTCTCAAAGGATTCAAGTCACAATATACTTAGGAATCATATTAAATTTTATATTAAAAACAAATGTTAAAAATTTGGAGGACATATCAATTCAAATAAACATATTAAAATTAGCACTAGAACAACAGAAGACACTGGGGAGGTATAGGGCAGTTGAGCACCTCCTGTACAACTCCTTTGTATTGGTGCCGTAAAACTAGCAGCAAAAGGTTGCTAATTGCTACAAACAGTTTGTCAGGGACCTAATTCTTATTACTATACCTGTTGATGGTATAGTGGCAGCCTGTAAAAGGTCAGAAGAATATAAAGGTGTAAAGACAAAACTAGTGTTTATTGTGATAGTGTTGCACTTATATAGTGGGAGGCGGGGGAATTTCCACCAGGGGAAGGGAGGCACAGTAAAAATGACCTTCCTAATGGAGGAGAGTGGATTGGTACAGCAGAAAGTCTTGCGCACAAGAACAACTGGTTTCATGCGGCTTTCCTTAAGGAGGCAGGTGGCAATAACTTTGTTGTTCTATTATTAACCTTGAAATTAAAGCCTGTGTCTTATGCACATTCAAAAGGCGCTTTGATTACCAGTTTTAATGGCGTTTTAAACGTCTTTATTCTTAATAAAACCAGGACGCAAAAAAGCTATTGTGCAATTGTTCTGTTGCTCAATCCCTAGATGGATGACTTAATGTCTAATCCATTCAATCTGAATTGTTTCCCTCCACTGGATTAGACAACAGGGTCAAGAATGGCTTAGCATCTCTAGGTGGCAGCTATGGTGTTGGGGTCAATCACGTGTCTTGTTAGGTGGGGGTTTGTTGCCCTATCCTTGGTTATTGGCTTTGCGGATCTGTAGGTAGCCAGTTGTGTTTCCTGGCTGCCATTCAGGTGGTAGAGCAGTTGGTGCAGTACTGGAAGAGTCTTGTCAGTCTCCAATTGACACCTTGATATTTCATTATTGTTCCTCATACTTTGGTGCAGCACCATTGCAAACAGGACAATAACCCATGTAATTTTTTAATTAGGCTTTTGTTTTTTGGGTTGGTGTCCTCATTGGGGATTACTCTTGGTCACTAAGAGCAGCACACATATACTGAGCATGTACTCTAGTGATCAATTGCCCAGAATGGGGCTCCTTAAGGGTGTAGGAGTCAGGGCGGGTCTTCTGGATAACTTAAACTGGACCTTGTCAAAGGGAGGCAAGTTTGGATTTGCGGCTGTACCCTCTATTGCTGAAGAAGTAAACTGAGTCTCCTACCAGATAAGTGGGTAAGGCGGGGCGTTTGGATGCAGCTCGTTCTAGGTCCTGCAACTTATGGTTTAAGTTTACAGTGTAGGCCTCTGATTGCAAGCAAATAAGGATTTGAACCAGCTTGTTGAGGTACGCCTCTGGGATCACAGCCAGGATAGGCTTTACTAAGGAATATAGTAAAGTGGGAAGTCCTGGTTGCCAGCCATAGAGCATTTGGAAGGGCGGCTTGCCAGTGCCCCAATGGTACCCAATGTTGTATGCAAAGGTGGCCGCAGGCAGGAAGGTATTCCATTCAGTCTCATGTTGGTGACTGAGCTTCCAGAGTATCTGGACCAGGCTCCCATTAGTGTGCTCTACCATGCCATTTGTCTGTGGGTGATAAGGAGTGGATAGTGTTCTACAAATTCCCATCAGTTGGTTGAGGCGGGGGATGATATAACTGGTGAAGTTGGTACCATTGTCTGTCAGCAGGATCTGGGGGCAACCATGTTTGTATATGATATTCTCCAGGATGAACATGGCTGTCACCAGTGCATATTGGTTGGGAATTGCCTTGGCCTCTACCCATTTAGTCAGATGGTCAACCGTCACAATGATGAACTTGTTGCAACTGTTGGTAGCTGGCAGGGGGCCCACTAAGTCAATGGCTACAGTGTGGAAGGCAAACCCAGGGCGTACAAGTCTGTATTAGAACTTGGCAGCAGTAGGTCTCTCAATGTTGCAGTCATGACAGGTGACCAGTGTATCTACTAAAAAAGTGTGAATTACTTCCCAGAAGCAGTGCTGCTTTAACAGGGCTAACATCTTCTGTATGCCACTATGGCCAGTAGTCTTGTGAGTGGCCACCACTGAGTCCATGAGTAGAGATGGGTATATGTAGGGTAGCCAAGAGTCTCTACAAAGCTTCAGGAGTTGTCCTTTCATTACCTTGGTATCAATAGCTAACTTTTTGAGAGCCCTCTTTATCTCTACTGGCTCCTCTCCCTACAAAGAAGTATCCTCCATAAGCTTGTCATAGAGAATGCCACCCATGGGGGATACTAAGGCAACAGTGGGAAGGCAGAAGAGACAGTTATCATTCTGATGGGCTGCTCCGTCTTTGTTGTGTTCTGAGGTGCGGCACAGACACACAATGGGAAATACTAACCCTAGGATTGGATTTGTATTGAGTCTTGGTAAGATGACAGGGAAGGCAAATGTGTTTACTTTGCGGCCCTGGAATAATAATCTCTACTAGTTGGGGCTAGAGAGAGGCGCAGAAGTACAGAAGACACAATGACAAAAATATGAATAGAACTTAATTTTGTTGGTGAAATAGGAAAAAGAATATATAGTGGTTGTTGATACCACAAAACACTACCAGGACAATAGGATCACTTGCCACAAGCATGAGTGGGGCAAGTGAGTTGCGCAGGATCAAGAAACTGAACAATTGAACTACCTGATTCAGTCATTAACTCATTTCAAGAGGCAAAAGCAAAAGCAAGAGATTTGTCCTCAAAATGGCCCTCCAAAGACAAAATTGAAACATGCCAAATAGCAGTATTCACAACATTGACCTCTACTAGATTGGCCTTAGGAGGTAATATTTACAAAGGAACTTTGCGTGCCTTGAGAAAAAGGACAGCCACTAGAGAGGAGCTTTACAGTGTACTCAGACCCTTGCTTAAAAGTCACTTCTAAAGGGCCAATCCATAGAGAGTACAACTTATGTGCGCGGCCATCTACTTGGTGTTGGTAGTAAAGTACATGGTCACCAACATTGAACTCAGGCAGGGGGGAGCGTCCAGCATTATTGGGAGAGTTCAAGCATCTTAATCTTGTATGAAGAAGTGTAAGCAGTGGCCTGTATATAAATTATGCGGTTGACTAGATCCTTGATGTGGTTTTCAGGATTCATGGCTTTGTCAGAGGTAAGCAGAGGGGCCCCCAAGAGCAAAGGGGCAGTAGCCTCTTGCCCATATAATATAGTAAAAGGGGAGTTTCCAGTGACATAATGTTTGCTAAGGCGGTATGAAAAGAGAGTGGCAGTTAAGTATAGGTCCCAGTTGGCAGCATCAGAGTAGGTGAGCTTCCTCATGATGGAGACCAGTGTCAAATTAGCACGCCCAATTTCCCCATTGGTAGAAGGATTGTAGGGGGCAGAGAAAGACTGATGAGACCCCAAAGCTTTGACAAAAGAGGTTACCAGCTTGGCGTCAAAGTTAGTCCCATTATTAGAGAGTAACACTTGAGGACAGCCATGGCGGTAGAAAACATCTTGTAGCAGGAAAGCAGCAGTTGTCTTAGCTGTGATGTCTTTTGTTGGGCAAGCCTCTACCCAGTTGCTGAAACAATCAACTGCAATCAGAATAAAGCAACACCCAGAACGTGAGCGGGGGAGAGGACCTACCACGTCAATGCTGACAGTGTGGAAGGCATGTTACGGGAGGACTAATTTGAACTTGTGGGCAGTAGCTCAAGGCCTTTACAGCTGGAAATTGTGGCAGCTAGCTATGACGTCTGGGATCAGCAGGCAAAGGTTCTCCCAGAAGTAATTCCTTTGAAGCCAGTCAAAAGTCTTGGCAATGCCTCCATGCCCAGTCTCTTTATGTGCTTGCCACACCACCGAGAGGCAAAGACTGGGTTGTACATAAGGCAGATACTGATCTTGTACCTTCTGGAAGAGCTGATTGTTGTGTATGAGGGTATCTTTGGATAGCTTGAACAAGGCCAGTTTTACTTCTTCTGTCTCACTTTCCCACAAAGACAGGTACCCAATTAGTTTGTATAACCGGTCAGCCTCTGAAGGGTGCAAAGCAAGAATGGGTATTCTGGAGAGCCCATCAGCATTCTGGTGTTGAATCCCAGGGCGGTGGAGCACCGTGAAGTTGTATCCCTGCAGACATAGAGCCCATCTAGCTAGGCGTTCTTCAGGCTCATTAAGCTGTTGTAACCAATTAAGAGAAGCGTGGTCAGTGACAACAGTGAAATGGGTACCATACACGTAGTGGCAGAACTGTTTGACTGCATGCAATACGGCAAGACACTTCTTCCCTGTGACACTATAGTTCTTCTCATGCTTATTTAGCACACAGGAAGTGTAAGCTACAGGATGGTCTACATCCTTGTCATCCAGTTGGGCCAGGATAGCTCCAAATAGCAAGATTGATAGCGTCAGTGTATAGAATACACTCCTTATCATAGTCAGGATACACAAGGATTTGCGCCTCTTTGAGCTTTTGCTTAAGGGTCTTGAAGGCTTGCTGTTGACTGGCGGTCCATTCAAAAGGGACATTACATAATAGCTGGACTAGAGGTTCACTAGTATTAGCAAAGTCAGGGATAAACTGTCTGTAGTAGTCCATCATCCCCAGAAAGACTTGTACTTCTTGTAGGTTGGTGGGCAGAAGCATTTTATTCATGGCTTCAACCTTCTTAGTCATTGGGCGAATCCTGGTCTGGGTTACTTCATGGCCTAAGAATTCAAGACACTCTTTGAAGAAGGCGCACTTGGAAGGCTTTAGTTTGAGGCCTGCTTCTCAAATCTTTATGAACACCCCTTTGAGATGAGCCAGGTGGTTGGTGAAGGTAGCACTGAAAACTGTTATATCATCCAAGTATACTAGGACACATGACAACTTCAAGTCACAGAGGATGGAGTTGATGGCCCTTTAGAAGGTAGCTGGGGTGTTGCAGAGTCCCTGCTGCATGCGAGTAGGCCCAAAAAGCCCTTCAGATGTAATGAGCGCAGATTTCATATAATCCTTGGGCAATAGGTCAACTTGCCAGTATCCAGATGCCAGATCCATTGCAGAGAAGAATTTAGAGCCTCCAAGGCGTCAGAGGGCGTCATCAATACGCGGCAAGGGGTATGAGTCCTTCTTGGTCAAAGAGTTCAATTGGCAATAGTCCATCACAATACAATGACCCCCATCTTTCTTCTTTAGGATGAGTAGCAGGGATGCCCAAGGACTTTGGGAAGGGACCAGCAGCCCAGCGTCTAACAGTTGCTTGAGCTCTTTAGATACCTGGGCGTCCTCTACACAACTGCAGCAATATGGTTTAGCACAGAAGGGAGGAGCATTGCCAGTGTCAATCTGATGGATGACGCCTTTAGCTAACCCATAGTTGGTATTGTCCTTAGCAAAGATGTCATAAATTTGGTCTAGTAAATCCAGCACCTCTTTCTGTTGAACCGGGGACAGATATGGGAAGTCTTGCGCAGCAAACTAGGATAAGACTTGGGGCTCATCTTCAGGTAGGTTAGAATCCTGGAACGTGCCAAAGGGATGAGCAGACAGGACATCAGGAGCGCTCAACAACTTGCCATATACAGCAACCTGCCCCCTAGACACAGTCATGGAGATTGCAGTCAGGTTAGCTACCAACAATTGAACAGGGTCCTTATGAGAGACATCTAGGATTCCAGGACAGAAATAAGGTTTGTTGCACCCTAATGAGGGGGGAGAGTATAACTCTAAGATGGTTTGTTCAGATAGTTCATATGATATCTGGGAGTCCAGGATGGCCTGGGAGCCAGGTGGAATGGTGACAGCAGACGTGGCTAGGAGAGGGATCCCTTCAGATGCAGGACAAGCCATATATGAAAATTTCATGTTGGAGGAGTAAGTGTGATATTTGAGGTTGAAAACCCCAGTGGGATACTCCAAGGCACATGTCTTGAGCCGTTTCCCGGGAACTTTAACTGGCTCTTCAAAGATCAGAGGGACTTTGTATCCCAGGATAGAGAGGTAACCATCTTTCAAGTTGATTATCCCATTATATTTCCTAAGGAACTGGGTGTCAACTAAGAGATTGTAACTCTTATTTTCCAAGACAGCTGCTGGCGCAGCTAGAGGAAGTTTACCAAACCACATGGGTAGAGCAGAGTAAGTCCCTATGGCGTGGGTCATAGACAGTCCAGCTGTGCCATACGTCTGGTGATAGTTAAGGTCAGGGGCAAGTCTGAGTTTCTTCACAAGCTTGGAGGTGACAACATTGACTGGCAAGCCAGTATCTAGAACAGCCTTGATCTTCACTTTTTTAATGGAAATCTCTACTTGAGTGGTAGTGCAACCAAAGGATGGAAGAAAACCAAGATATCTTGAGCCTCTGCTAGTTCCTTATCCCACTTCTCAATCATGCATCTTAATCCAGGGAACTCTTTATTAAAAAGTCTGGAGGGGGATAAAAGCAGATACATTCTTGAAGACAGCATCAGCAATCTTGGCAGCTTCTTCTGATGACTCCACTAGCACAGGGGACCTCTTAGCCTGAGTGAGGTAAGGGCAACAGAAAATTTCTTTGGCTTTAGGTAAAGGCTTAGCGGTAGTTGTAGTCTTTTCTGAGCGTAATTTATAGGGGACTGTAATGGTTTTGGGAACAGCCAGAACAGAGTATCCATATGCATTAGCATCAACAGTATCAGAGTCATCCAGGTCAGAGTCATCAGAGATATTGTGAAACAAGGGGAGGATAGGAGGAGCCTCATTGTCAGCAGGCTTGGAGTCAGATATCAAGGGAGGGATTGAAAGAGACTGGGAATAATTGTCAACTGAGAGCGTCTCTGCCTCTAGGTTGACTGTTTTTTCCCGCCTGCTTTTTCAGATCAGCTCCTTCAACCCGCAGGTTGGTGCAAACTTGAGAATGATGAACTATCTGATCACAGTTGTGGCAACCTTGGCGTTTAGTAGGATTTTGCAAGTTCATGGTAAGAATGCAAGGACCACAGGAGGATGAACCAGAGTTAGAAGTAGCTCAACCTTCTCTAACAACTGCACCAGAGTGGGTAAGGTGCATATCCTGCAACAATGTCTTTATGCTCTTTGTGGAGGAAAGCATAGCCTTGTGGGCTTTGAAATGAAGGCATAGAAATTGGTTAACCTTGAGGGCTTGAGCGCAAGCCATGTAGGCTTCATGGGCTGTCAACTGTCTGCTTGTATCAGTTGCTGTCCTTCCATGTAGAATTGGTCTGCAAACTCAGCTAGTGTCTATTTAGGCTTGAAATTAATATGCATGAAGGCGTCCTTCTTTACTTCCAGGCTAAGGTCACCACCAAACTCATCAATCAGAAGCTGCTTCATATCTTCCCACGTCTCAATGAAGGGCAACTCAGGCACCATCACCTCCTGGCAAGTTGGATATAGACAGGTCAGAATATGTTCTTTCTTAAATTTGTCTGAAACCTGTCTCATGGCAGTTTTGTAGATAGTTAGAAAGTCTGCAGCAGTTGAGGTTTTAGGATCAAAGACTTGCTTAAAGGTAGGCTTGAAGTGTGCTTTGGGGGCTGGGCCACCATTGTTGCTATCAAGTATGTTTATACGCAGGGAAAACTCTGCTTTGGATTCAGAGGGGGGCTGTCTAGCCCATAGCTGACAAACACTTTCTTCAAGAATAGTAAGGGTTTCAACAGCGCAGGCTCCTGTATTGACAGCTTGAGTGGTTTGTTGTGCAGTAGTATCTAATTGTTGACCTTGGGTGATCACTATTGTGGAGAGTTCAGCCAGTTGCAAATTAAGGGATGGTCCTACTGAGAGGCAAGGGTAAAATCTATCATTCACATATTTGATCACGTCATTCATCTCTTGTACGTCTCTATCCAGTTCAGTATGGTCCTGCTTCAATTGATCCACTTTGTTAGCTATAGCAATTAGTTCCCTAGAGCATTGGATTTGAAGAGCTCCTAATAAGCCAGGGCAGTAACCATCTTCATCAACAACCCCAACTGGACTAGCAGCAGTTGCCATCATTTCACGTAGGGCGGCAAGTTCTTGCTGTAGCTCTGCAACTTGAGCAGTTAATTCCAGCACCTGGGAATCAGGTTGAGGGGCTTTAGCAGGACGTCCCTGACTGCAGGTAGTTGTAAGTAGCTCGCAAATGGCATCCCATATTCTCTGCTCTCTATCTGCCAAGTCTTCAGAAGGGAGAGAGGGCGGAACATCTGGCTTGGGCGTAGATAGCTCATTCACATGACTCTGGAGTTTAGCTATAGTAGTAGTGATGGCAGCTCTCTCTTGTTCAAATGCTGTACTGAGTTTATTAAGGTCACTAGTAGCAAATTCCGCTACCTGCTGTTTTTGTTCAAAGGAATACGTGCTGAATGCATTGAGTTGTTGCATGAGTTGTTTGAAGTCAGTGAGATAAGCATTTAAGGTGGAATCTACTTGAGTTTGCCAGGGTTGTTCCAGCTGGTGAAACTTGTGTAGGCAATCTCTCACATATTTGGGGATGGACTGGCACATTTGTTCAATAGAATCAATCAAACAGGTCTGGGAAGTGACAGAGTAAGGTTGGTTGTCAGATACCAAGGAAAACAGGGAATGAATCCACTGTTGGTAGGCAGCAAACTGGTCCCAGTGATGAGTAACTGCTGCTTGCATAGACAAGATTTCTTGGACATGGAAATCCAATACCATTTGATGGTGGGCTAAAGCAGGCTGCACAAAAGACACTAGTAAGTGCTCGGCGGAGCCAGTTGCTGAGAGGAGATGTTGTGAAAATGAGGAGCCACAATTAATTTGTAGTATTCAGCCCAACTGAACTGCAACTGAAGGCAAGGGATGGCTCCTTCACGGGCTATCCCAAGGGCTACTAACATGACTTGCTCCAAGTCAGGGGTACCCACGGGGTAAGCAACTAGGCAGGGACCATTCCCAAGGTTCAGTATAGCAGCAGTAATAGGCTTGTTGGTAATATCTTCCTCAATAGAAGGACTGGTTATTTTAGGTGAAGTCAACTCTTGTATAGGTAGAGGCAAAGGAACTGAAAAAGTGGATGCAAAAGGGATAACCAAGGGGCTTACAGCCCCTGTAGTGAGCACCTTTTTTGTCGTTTTCTGAGGCGCAGCACAGACACACAACAGGAAATCCTAACCTTAGGATTGGATTTGTAATAAGTCTTGGTAAGATAATAGGGAAGGCAAATGTGTTTACCTTGCGGCCCTAGAAGAATAATCTCTACTAGTTGTGGCTAGAGAGAGGCACAGAAGTACAGAAGACACAAAGACAAAAATGTGAATATAACTTAATTTTGTTGGTGAAAAAGAAAAATAATATATAGTGGTTGTTGATACCACAAAACACTACCAGGACAGTAGGATCATTTGCCACCAGCATCAGTGGGGCAAGTGAGTTACGCAGGATCAAGAAACCAAACAATTGAACTTCCTTATTCAGTCATTAACTTGTTTTGAGAAGCAAAAGCAAGAGATTTGTCCGCAAAATGGCCACCAAAGGCAAAATCAAAACTTGGTGAATAGTGGTATTCACGACAGTCTTGATGAATTATTTTGTAGTCATAAGCCTGAAGTTTAATGGCCCAACACACCAGAAATCCTTCAGGGTCCTTGAGAGTCTTCAGCCATTGCAGAGAGGCATGGTCTGTTACAACCGTGAAATATACCCCATGGAGATAGACTCTGAATTGTTGGTAGGAGTATATCACAGCCAGATACTCTTGTTTGGTGACAGTTTAGTTCCTCTTGTGGACATTAAGCGTATGCAAGCAATATTCAACAGGGTGTTCAAGTCCTTCAGAGTCCAGTTGGAAGAGGACACCCCCAATTGCAGTCAGGTTAGCATCTGAATGAACCACAAATGGCTTGGCAAAGTCAGGGTAGGCCAGTACAGGGGCTACAGTCAGTATTCCCTTGAGAGCATTGAAGGCAGATTGGCACGCTGGGCTCCAGAAGAATTCCTTATCAGCTTGGAGAAGCTGAAAAAGGGGTTGCCCAGGGATGCAAAGTTGGGGATGAAGCAACGGTAATAACCAATCATTCTCAGGAAGACCTGCTTTCCTGCTTATTTGCCAGAATCTGAATTTTCTCAATGGCTTCCACCTTCAGAGATACAGGGCGGAGTCCATCTTGGCTAATAATGAACCCCAGGAACTAAGATGCTCCTTGAAGAAGTTGCACTTGCATGGCTTGAGCTTGAGATCAACTGCAAGTAACCTCTGGAAGACTTCCTCCAAGTGTTGTAGGTGATCATTAAAGGTTTGGGAGAATAAATTAATGTTGTCCAGCTAGACCAAGACACTGATGAGTTTGAGGTCGCCCATCACTGCATCCATAGCCCGTTGAAAGGTAGCTGGGGCATTGGACAGACCTTGAGGCATCCTTGTGGGTTTGAATAGCCCTCAGTCAGTGATGATTGCACATTTTTCTTGATCAGCAGAGGGTAGGTCAATCTGCCAGTAACCACTGATAAGGTCCATGGCGCTGAAGAACTTGGCGCCACCCAGTTGGTCCAAGGTATTGTCAATACAAGGGAGGGGATATGAATCCTTCTTGGTAACAGCATTCAGTCAACTTTAGTCAATCACCACACTGTTGCTACCATCCTTCTTTTTGACTATCATAAGGGGAGAAGCCCAAGGGCTTTTACTGGGGACCAGTAAGCCAGATCCCAGTAGCTTCTGAAGCTCCTTGTTAGCCACGGCATGATTGGCTTGACTGCACCATATAGGTCTGGAACAGATAGCTGGACTGCCTTGGGTGTCAATATGATGAGCAACATCTTCAGCCTTTCCCAGGTCATAATCATCCTTGGCAAACACATCCTTATACTGGGTTAAGAGATCCATAGCTTGATCCTTCTTCTCTTTGGAGAGGCCAGATAGGGAGTCACAGCTTATGACTGATAGCACCAGTGGTTGCTCACAGGGTAGACCCAACTCAGAGAAGTCCACAAAGGGGGCAGTCTCATGAAGTTTATCATACTCTTCCAGTTGTATATAAGCCAGAAGTTGATGTTTGGAGACAACCATAGCTTCATGACTCATGTTGGCAAAGATTATGAGTACCTTCTTCTCACTTGGCATTAGGATGCCTGGTGCAACCCATGGTTCTAGTCTGCAGGCATTAGGGATGCCAAATATTTCTCCATGAGTGCCAGCTGGTAGAGCCAGCAAGAGGCCTGTATTGTGGATCACCTGGGGGCCAGGTGGAATAGTCACATTACAGGAGGCGTAGACTGGGATACCCTTGGCTTCCCCAATTGAGAGAGGTAGCACCTTGACCTTCTTACTACGCAGCATATAAGCAACTGGAAGCTCTCTGTTGGCGTACTCCAGATTGATGTAGTGCAGACATTGTAAGGGCAGGTCAGATGGGCAATCACCATGATAGAACATGGGTATGGAATGGCCCAATATTCCAAATGTATGGTCTCCATGGTTAGTCACAGTGCCATACTGAACCATGAAGCTAGTCCCAATAAGAATGTCATAGCTGTTGTTTTCCAGGACTATAGAAGGAGCAGTGACCATTAGCTTCCCAAAGCAAAGAGGGAGAGAAGAGTAGGCTCCATTTGCTCTAGGAGAGTGGCCCAGCAGTACCAAACTCTTCATGGTAGGCCAAGTCCAGTGCCAGCTTAAGCTTCTTAATCAGCCAAGAGTATATAATGTTTCCAGGGGCACCAGTATCCAGTGTGCCTGGACATGAGTCTTGTTCACTTCCAGGTTGATATAGGTGCAATCCTGGAGGTTCTTTGATCTCCACAATCTTTGAGACCTGGTGTACGTTTAGTCCCTTGAACTTCTCCAGGAAGGTGGCCATGGCAGCTCCCACAGCTGGGCTTATTTCCTTGAGGGATTCTAGCAGTGCTGAGACGTTTACTGTACAGAGCAGCTTGGCCAGTTGTTAAGCGCTGTCTTCCTCATGAGTGACTTCAACACCTGGTTGAGCCAGTTGTTTGGCATAGGGTAAGGACACTTTTCTCCAAGCTATTTGAGGGATAACCACCTCAGGGCAAAGTGTAGTCTAATGAGTTTGAGTGTTAACAGTGAGGAATCAATATAGGAGGTCCTCTTGAACTCCTTTGGATTCAGCAACCCTTGTGTATTGGTTGGGAGTTGAAGCCAATCTGAGAGGGTTCATCATTAGGGTTAGCCTCAAAGGATGGCAAGGTAGCAGGCCTCTGATCTGGTTTGTTGGGGGGCAGTGGTATGGGGGGATATGAGGGTGTCAAAATTACAAAGGAAGCCAAGGATTTCACCTTGTCCTGGCTGCTTAGTAGTTTTTTGACTGGTCTTCATTGTCCTCCTCAATATCAGCTTCCTTAGCGGAGTCCTCCTCAGTGTCCTCCATGCCTACATGGTGACCCTTTTGACGCAGATTCTTACATTCCCAAGAGAAGTGGCCAGCCATAACGGATTTGAAGCAAGTACAGGGAGAATTTTTGACTGGAGCAGGCCCAACCTTGTTGGAAGGCTTGGGCATCTCCACAGCCACGCAGGGTCTCTACTCAGCTTGCTGGCAAGGGCGGCTTTCAGGAAGAGGGACTTTGAACTCCTTCTTGTAGGTGTGTAGGAGGCAAATCAGATCTGGCACAGTGCAAGCTTTTTAAATGCCCAACTTAAGAGCCAGAGATAGTTTCCAGTCACACATACAGTATTGAGGAGTGCTTACTGCACATCAAAAAAGCTGCACAGTACTCATAGACAACAGGGTTTGAGCTTCAAGGTAGAACCTAGAAGTGAAGTCTATTAGGATTTCTCCCACCTTTAACTTGGTGTCAGCAAAGTCCATCTTGCAACCAAGAAGTGCTTCTTGGCTACCAAATTCTTCTGTCAAGGCCCTGGAGACGTTGGCAAAGGTCCAGCCATTCTCAGGGAGACGCAACAAAATAATTGTCAGGAACCCATCTGCTCCAAAACATACCACCCAAAAATTGTATGGCTGCAGATGGATTTAACCCTGTGATTAGAGAACTAATTGGAACAGAGACCATCCCCATATAAAAAATTCTCCAATCAGACAATATCAAACCAAAAGGGGATTGGACCTTTTCAACATGAAGTAAGCTCCAAGGTAACTAAGAAGGAAAACAGAAGCCAAGTGATGAAATAAGGAAGGATCAGGCAGACTGGCCCCCATGACCTGTGGTTCCTTTATGATGGGGGGATTCTGAGACAATGGAGTGGCGGTGTACCATATGCCTGGTACCACTTGGCGCCATGACTTGTCTAGGTAGCTAGGGGGAGATGAACCAGAATCTGCTCTGGTTCCAAAAGATATGCTTGCAGTAAAGGACTAGACAAGGAGCAACCAAACCAACCATTTATACCCAAATGGTCCTCATTGGGAAGAATTGGGTAGCATCATGGTGTTTGATTTCAGGACTGGAGAGCAGGCAATAAGATAAATCAACTAGGTAAGGAAATTGACTTTATTAACTGAACAATCAAAACACCCTGACAAATGGAGCCTTTTATAGGCTTTTGGGAGCTGGTTAAATTGTTGTTTCAAGGGGAAGTTGGGGGAAATGGAGAAGGAACTTGGCAGGGGGAGATTTGGTTGAATTTAAATTTTTTTTCAAAACATAAACAACCAGTTGCCCCTGCTGAGCCTTCTCCAAACAGCTAGGTGTTATTTACCCCAGCTGTTGGAGAAGCAACAGATTGGGGGACTTCTGGTGTACCAATTGCACACCAGAAGAAGATATCATACTGTTTACTTGATTTTTATCAAGTACAGAGCCTGGTTTAACATTAATATAACCAGGATTCAAAGCCAAAGCAAATTTGAACGCTCCTAATTCTGTTGCAACCTCTGATTGGCTGCAGCAAGCATTCTTGAGTGGTGTAAAAGGTAACTTAGAATTTTATATACTAACTTTGTTTAGTTGTTCAATCAATGAGCAATAGAGATCAGGCTTGATCCCTGTCTTCACAGGAAAGGTGGACACTGGACTTGATGTAATATCTTCAAAAGGTAATATAGAGCAGATACTTCCTTCTAATAAACACTTTATAGGAACTGGAGAAAAATCCAAATTAAGAGAAGTATTCCCAGACCCTGCCTCTATCAAGATTTCCTTGTTGTTGTCAGGAAAATTAGCAAATGCATTTCTGACAATAATGGTTTGAGTCTCAGCATCCAGACAGTTGATGATTGTGGAGTCCCTTATGGCATTGTCTGCGCCATACATGGAGTTCTGGTACAAACGTAAGAACATGGCCATGTTGCTCTTGCGGTCAAACTTAGGTAGATTGACGGGCTTGAAGTTGTTAGAGCCATGTTAGAGAGGGGCAGGTGTGATCCTCACTAGAGATCAGGTGAGACAGGAACAGCTAAGGGTAGAGGCAGCAAACCTAGCCTTAGAGGCACAACAACAATTTTCCTCTTGCTGGGCTTTGAGTTCACCTTCTCTGTCTTGAGCAGCTCCAGAAGCTTCAGGGGTGGCCAGGACGTCATCCTTGAACTCCAGTACTGGCTCTAATCTTGTACACCATTGGGAGTCAACCAAGTGTGGTCATCATTGCTTTTGTAGCTATGATAGAACTCAGGACTGGAGGACCTGTGTGGGCTGTGGTGACTATTGGAGTTGATGGACATAGCCTGTAAGTTGACGGCCATAATCTTACTGTCCATCCTATTCAATTGGCTCTGGAAGGTGTCCAGGAGAAGCTGCTGCTTGTTCAGCTTATCTTGATAGACCTTGTTCTCTTGATGGGTGATATCCAAGTCATCTTCCAGAGAAAGATGCGCTTTTCATGGGTGAAAAGCTCATCTTGGAGCAAGGCTATCACTTCCTTGTCTTTCCTGGCTTGGGTCTGGCTATTGGCTCTGTCATGTGATTGTCAAAGTTTGAGACAATCCTGAAGCTCTGACACAGTGTGGTAGCCATCAAACATGAAGGCAAGATTGGTGCTCTGCTGGACCAATTCTGCCTGCATCTTCTTATAGTGATCAAAATGCTCAAGGATATCTCAACCAAGAAGGTGGCTGGAGGGGGAGTTGTCTGTGGTAGTAGACATGGGTATAAACTCTGGGATGATGGCAAGGCGGCAGGCTAATACTTCTGCCTCATGAGTCAGGCTTCAGACCATGGGGCCAGTCTCAAGCATGTGGGTAGTAACCACACTAATCCAATTGACGTCTACTCCCAATTATGAGGGTCTTTATCACATGCACTGGAACTAGCTTAGCTATACTCTTTTTGATGGCATTGACCCAGTGAAGCATGGTGTTCTGGGCATTGATAACTTTGGCAAGATACTGATTGACGGTGGTGAAAGTATTGCCAAGCTCAGAGTAAAGGACCTGGAGGAACATCTGTTGGTTGGATACCAGTATTTCCTGGTCATGCAATAGGCTTTGGATGCAGCCCAGGTGCATTTGGTTGTGACATATAACAGGATGGGTGAATTGTTGTAGCCATTCCTTGATATGTTTGACAGTACAGAGGTCACAATGAAGCTGGTCAGGGTTGACCTGGGAGAGATTCTGAATGTGAACCAAGGAGTTTTCAGCAGAAGGCTGCTGAATGGCCAGGTGTTTAGAGCAAGCATCATTGCCAGCAGCACCAGCATTCATGGCGTGTATGGCACTACGGATGGCGTCCTTGGAAGATGAAGAGTTGGCGTCCATCTCCAAAGGAGTAGGGGCTTGTAGCAGCAGTGGTTGGCCAAAAACAGTAGCCTGGGGGTGTTGATGTTCTGGCATGAAGTGACTAAGGTTGGGCAGGCCATAGGGAGCGCCTGCTCTTTCCCCAGCATGGGCATTAGCAGCAGTAAAGGCCAGTGCCTGGTGGTAAGGAGAAGCAGTGGTAGGAGACTGGGCCAGGGCCATTCCTCCCTCCTCATTGATATGACTGCGTGGTGGGGGCTGGTGGTGTTGAAAGACATGAGCGCCAATGTTGTAAAGCTATCAGCAAAGGGTTGTTAATTTCTACAAACAGTATGTCAGGGACCTAATTCTTATTACTATACCTGTTGATGGTATAGTGGCAGCCTGTAAAAGGACAGAAGAATATAAAGGTGTAAAGACAAAACTAGTGTTTATTGTGATAGTGTTGCACTTATATAGTGGGAGGCGGGGGAATTTCCACCAGGGGAAGGGAGGCACAGTAAAAATGACCTTCCTAATGGAGGAGAGTGGATTGGCACAGCAGAAAGTCCCGCGCAAGAGAACAACCAGTTTCATGTGGCTTTCCTTAAGGAGGCAGGTGGCAATAACTTTGTTGTTCTATTATTAACCTTGGAAGTAAAGCCCATGTCTTATGCACATTCAAAAGGCGCTTTGATTACCAGTTTTAAGGGTGTTTTAAACAACTTTATTCTTAGTAAAACCAGGATGCAAAAAAGCAATTGTGCAATTGTTCTATTGCTCAATCCCTAGATAGACAACTTAATGTCTAATCCATTCAATCTGCAACAATTGGCATTGTTTTATGGGTACTATGTGCATCCCAAAAGAACCTATTAATCAATTTTCTTACCTGATTGCCTTTTATTAAGCCTTCAGCAAACACCAGGGTGCTGAGTGCCATCCCTCTTATAATTTCATCCAGAGTTATCCACTATTTACAAAAGAGTATGTGGTTCCAATTAGATACATTAGCAGAAAATTTGATTCCAGGGTATAATACCCTGGAATAATCACATTCCCCTTTGCAATTAGTATCCCTTTACCAAATAATTTCCCCTTGCAAATAATTTTTTACTTTCATTATTTTTTAATTTAAATTTAAATTTATAATAGTAAATATTTAAGTAGGTTTATAATAATAAAAAACAATTTAATAAAATGAACACACACAACAATAAAATATGATTTATAAATTTGTTTATTTAGTTGCTTGTCAAGTACAGGTTCATATATTACGTAGTTAAACCATGAGAGCTGAATTTATCTGCATCAAGTTGCACACTCCACTTTTTTAAACAAGTGATTGTTTAGAACTCAAATTACTTTTCCCTTGTAATATGATTTTTTTAAAACAGTAGGCTTGACCCGCCAGCAAAGTCCAAGTAAGCAGGTTTGTGACCTGCAATCCAATTACCCAGCACTCAAAGCCAGACTAAGAAGTCAATTTGAATTGCCAAATCCAACAACATGAACAAATACTGATCCCCTATGGTGGAACCTTATTTTGGAGCTTGACTCATTACCAGGATCAAGCCACCCCCTTCACCATTCAACTGTGTGATCAATGCTATCATGTTCCTGTTACCCATGACTCACACCAGCTGTATAATCATTATCTCCCAATAAATAATATTATCTAGTTTCTAAATATTTTTCCCCTTGTAACTCTGCTAGAACAGCACAGTTACAACAATTTGATAAATAGATTTGATATGCTTAACCCGCATCATAGGTACTAATTAGTAAAAGATACATGAAAATCATTGGCTTTTGTGTTGTACAGCTATAGTGGCACTAAATCAATAAGGTCAGATGATGACTTGCAAGGTCCAATTTGTGGTTTAAAAAAGCCAAAGTACTAAAAAGATTTCATAATTATTTAAATAAAATTAATCTATTTGTATCTTATTTAATTTATTTATTTGTTAGTTCTACATTCAATAAAATACATTTGGTGCATTATAATAAAAATATGTGTCTTTATATCTAGTATAATTAATTTTACTTAACTTTTGTACATATTCTTATATGTCTATAATACAATCAAATGTCAGTCATTGTATATAAAAAATAATTTTGAGTCCTACTAAAAACAAAATAAATAAAAATAAAAATAAATAAAACCCAGAGCGCCCATTTATCTGATTGGCTCAGAGGCCAGGGCTTTGAAGAGGAAGGATTCTGAGTGCTTGTAAAAAGCTGCCACCACATTGAGTGGCATTGCACATTGACTGACCTTAAGGATGTTGAAGAGATATGTGGTGTCCTGTGGAAGCCCTGCCTTAACCTTATTCTTGATCCATCCAAAGACCTCCTTGATTGGGTTAAAGAATAAAGAATGTGGGGAAGGAAGAGGAGTCTTATTGGACAATTGGTAATCCAATGGCTGGAGGTGTGGCGGTTTTTGTCAATGGGGGGAACTCAGACACAACCAGATCCACTTTGTGGAGCTCAACATTATCTAACACAACAATGTTGGTTGTACTGAGGTAATTGATCTGGAGATACTCCTTGACAGTTCAGAGAAAATTAAGAAATGGCCTGATATTGTGGGAACCCTTGGTCATCTGGTATTGATTCAAACTGCAAGGACCAAGAAGTACTACCATCAAAAAAGTTCTGAGAACAGACAGCTACACAATGTGCTACACCATCCTTGGACCCCTTTCTTGACCCGCCCCTGCCTAGACCTGAGTGAGGAGGAAAACAACAATTTGGTGATGTAAAAGAACTGGACATTACTGTTCTTCTTAAGAGCCCCATAGGTCTTGGCATAAATGTATCAATCCTTGATTGTATTTTTGCTATTCCTGTTATACAGCAAAACTCCCAGTACTTTCCAGGAGAAGCCCAAATCAACCATGATCTTGTAAACAAGGGTTTTTGAGACTAAAAGCCCAAACTCTGTGGCTAATATTGATTGGACAGAAAGTGAGTCCAGGTGGCAATCCTTGGCTACTCACTGTCATATTGTGTCAATATGCACAGGCTGCAAGAGTTTTGGCTTCCACTTAGCCTTGGTGGATTTTGCAATTTTCCTGGTGTTGCCGTATTTGTGGTTGATGTTGCCAATATATCTGGCCTTGACACCAAATTGGAACACAATATCCCAAACTGCCATTTTCCCGTTTAAGCAGTTGAGGAGAGCTTCACGCTCACTATCTGTCAACCAACGCCAACCCTTGGAAGGACTGCAGCATCCTGGCTAGCAGGCTCAACACAGGAGATGGAGACCTTTTTGTAGAAGGTGGGATCACGCCTGCTTGCAGTGGTGCAGTCAATGATTGAATACACAATTGAAGCAGATGGCTCAACAGTGGTGGCCAATGGCTCATAGGAGGTATCAAAAACGCAGGGGCAGGAAGTGGTGACTCTTGGATCAAGAGTGTGGGGCCAGGTGACAACTGGGTACACAGCTGAGGTGTAAGTAACCTCAGTGTTTCCAGTAATCCTGGTAATGGAGACTTTGATGGCAGGCCTTGAGAGTGGCTTCTGTCTTGGATTCAGGCTATTGTTCTGGGCTTGAGATGTGAGAAGTAGTTGGCTGGTGCTGACACCTTGGGAGGCCTGTGTGTTTGCATTTCTCCCTTCAAGTTGGGTTCTAGGTCTATTCTTGGACCCTCTGGGACGCCCTCATGAACACGCTGACCTGTAGGCTGGTGCAGGAGCTGGTTGGGAATGCAATTGTTGGTCCATAAAAATAAAATAAAATAAAAAATATATATTAGATTAAATATGTATTTATTTAAGTTTTTGATTTAGTTGTGAGTAGTTATTTTCTCTTGATTTAGCCTTGAATAGTAACAGAATTTCTATATCCATGATTTGAAGTGTATAATATTGTATACTTTGCTGGTTTGGATAATTTTAGAGTTTAATCACTTTTTATGTCTAAAAATGGTTATCAAGATTGAATTTTCCATTTGATTTTATTTTTGGTGGAGCTTCTTGATTTGGGTTGGTGTTTCCTAGTGTGCTTACTGTACATTGAATTTGGATTCCAGTTTCCACAATTAATATTTGAGTTTACTAGTGACATTCAAAAGTGATTTGAAATTTGGACCAAGGATATTAAAATCCTGCATTTTTACGTTTAGGTTCTGGATTTATAGTAAGTGACTATTGATCAAGTCAAAGCCATAGGGGTCAGGAGTCAAGTAAAGGTCAGCTTCCTTGTTACCAGCATAAAAGGCTTGGGTGTAAACAGGTGCCTCCATGTTCTGAGCCTCACCCCCATCGAAGCTGGCCTGGCTGCTGCTGGCTTGGTTGCTGGTGCTGTCAAAAATTTTGTTGTTGAAAAACATTGTAAAAAACCTAGGATAAAATCACTAAAAGTAGAAGTTTAAAATTTTATGATTTATTTTTATTGTAATCACCATTCCATAATTGGAAGATTCTCAAACTATTTTACACAAATCAGGAGCCATAAAAATGAATAAAATGACTCTGTTCCTAAATTGTATAGCTGTTGATTGGCTGATATACTGTTATATTTCTATTATAGGCTGCTCATACTAAACATCTTTTGTGACTTCATTTTGTTACGTGTTTGTGGAATCTCACTTCTATATTGCTCAAATTTTGTTTTATTTTAGTCCTTCTGTCAGTGTCTCATATGAATCCTGATTGTATTATAATATACTCTGGAATAGCATCCATCCATCTCACAGTTGCATCAGTTCATTTTGTTTGTGGTTTAAACAACTCCAAATTATATTTGCTATAATTTTGTATAATGGGCTAGTGAAATTTTGTTTATTGCTTGACAGTTCATTTGTTAACCAAAAATATTTAAATTATTTGAATCCTGAATCTCACACAACTTAGGGTTTGTTTAAATCTAAAATCATTATGTTTAAATCTGAGGTATTTTTGGTTGTTGCCATAGCTTTTAAAACTACTTACAACTAAAATACTTGAAGATTGTTGCAAAGAAATTGGATGTATTAGAAGCCCAGGCAAAGGACCCCATTGCCAAGACCATGATTGCAGAACTCTCAATGCAACTAGAAAGCCCGCTGTAAAAAAGAGGCTACTCACTAAAGGGAATCACCTTACTGTTCTGAGGGAGAATCTATATACCTGAAGAAACAGCATGGATTTCCATCCTAAAAGACTACCACAACTCAGAACTAGCCAGATACCCAGGCCGTTATAAACCCCTTCAAAGCATCAAAAGGAACTACCTGTGGCCCAGGATATGCACAGATGTTATCAACTACATTGAGGATTGTGAAACATTCAGGGTACCAAAACAAGACTTTCTAAACCAGAAGGCCTAGGCTTCTCCTTAGACATCCCTTCAGGACCCTGGAAGTTGGTATCCATAGATTACATAGTCAAACTTCCTACCTCCAAAGATTACAACACAATTTTAGTAATGGTCAATTGATTCAATAAAATGACTTACTTTTTTCTAAAACTACCCACTGCACTGCTGCTGAAACTGTCTGCCACTTTCATGACCAAATACTCACCCAAAATGGAACCCCAGAAGAAATAGTGACAGAATGAGGACCACAATTCACATCACATTACTGGGTCAAGTGATGAAAGACCTAGGAATCAAAAGATGTGTGTCCACTTTGTACCACCCCCAGACTAACAGCCAAACAGAACGAGGTAACCAGATTTTGGAATGGTACCTCCAATATTATGCAAATGCCAATAAAGACAACTGGGCAGACCTCCTATCCACATCCCAGTACGCATACAACAGCTGTCAGGATTCTCCTTTCATTTTAATGCTACTATGATAATCAAACATTGGATTTCTATTCTTAATCTCCAACAAAGCAACAATTATTTCTTCAAACTCCACCCAGTCATTTCCCTTTCCTTACAGCTTTATTTTAACCTAAATCAATGGTTAAATTCATTTTTGAATCTTACTTTTGGCCCCAGACAGTTTTCAAACCCAGAACACAATGCTTAAGTTAGTTTAAATCAAGTCTGAATCAATTACCTTTCTTTTTTTACTTGCCTTATGCAAGCAGCCTTGGGCTAAGTTTTTCTGTTATCAGTTGCTTTTGCCCCATTTTAAGTTAGTATTTGATACAATTGCCGCTCTCCCCTCACTTCCTCACTATCAGGATCAACAATTCTTTTACCCTTGAAACCCAGGCCCAAAATTGGGATCCAAACCCTGACCCTGAATTCCCGCGGGCCGCCGGCCCTATGGACTGAGGGGCTGCCTCCCTGGATTTTCCTGAGGTTGAGCCCCTGAAAGCTGAAGCCAAGAATGATAGTCCAAATGGTAAAGCAAGCCAAAGCAAAGGAATCAGTGCACTAAATAGGGAGTAATCAAGGCTCTTAATGGAGGCAACAAAATTCTAATCAATAGCTTCATGAGTTTGAAGTCTACACTGATGGCTAATCAAGAGCCACCCCTGGAAGAAGGCATGGGCCTGTGGCCTGACCCCATGACCACAACCCTAGAGAAAGCTAATCAAGAGCCAAGGGTGATCTTTGACCAATGAAAGAACTACCAGCCCGGGTGCCATTTTGCCGCCTTTGAACCAGAGCAACCAGAACCCCTGGGCCCATCTTTCCCATTGCCCTGAAGAAACCCCCATGGAAAATGTTAAGTTTAGAAGTGGGGTGCTATATAGACCAAACAACCCTGCACTCCAAACTTATTGCCATTTTTGAATAAAGGTTATGTTATTTTATCTTCCACAGCTGCTGCCTTATTTTGTATTTGCCATCTATCAAATCAGTACAAGATCATCTGGCTCTCCTGCCCCTCCACCCGCCTATTTGGGAAAGTGCCTAAAGTTGAAGTGCGGAGATTGAAATCTCCAAATTGATGGATTTTTTGATCTCTGCACTTTTTTCAATAAAGATTTTCCCAAAAAAATTAATATTTTTCTTAAATTTGACTTTTTAAAATGTTTTTACTAGTAGCTAAAATCAAAAAACCAAGTTGGAAGTGCCCAAATCAATGCAATTTAAACACACCTTAAATTAATTTAGCTTTTAAAATAGATATTATTCATCCTTTTTGAATATAGGGGACAAAATCAAAAGTTCATAAATCAAAGTCCAGAAGCTCTTCAATTCAATATTTGGGGCCCCAAAATTAAAAAAAATAAAATATCACTTAATATTGATTCTATCACTATGTAAATGATCAGAAAAGCTTCAAAATGATATCATACTCAACCAAATAAACTAAAACCTATCATACAGGTTCACAATCATCTGTATAACATTTGATTATAGTTTCAGTGATTTTTATTATGTAAAAGATAGAGTGCTGAATGAAAAAAAATTATATGATCACTTAGTAATTTACTGGGTGTAGTAATAGAGTGCGCAAATTGAAAAAGCTTCTAATCAAAATTCAAAACACACTGATTTAGTGCTCACCAATATATTTTAAATTATGATTGGAATTTAATATTTTATTAACTAAGCTCCAATAGGTGTTTATAATTGAAAGTGTGGAAATCAAAAGTGCATTTAAACCAAACAAACGCTCCACTTTACAAACCCATAATAATTAACCAGTGTAAGTTTAAAGCTTAAAATATGCGTTTTAAAGGTTAAAGACTTGCTTTAGAACATAGTAGAGTTTCAGGCCTTTTGGGTTAGTTTAGTGTAACTTTTTAAAGGGTTTAGTAAAAACTGCAGATTTTGGCAGTTTTGAAAAAAAATATTAAATTAATTTAATATGTTACTAAGTTTCCTTATGTTTTTAGGGAGTATTGAGATTGAAGTGCCAAAATTGAAACTCCCTAATTGTCTGATCAAAAGCCCCTTTTTTGCTCCTTTCAAAAGCATTATAGAGTTGACTACCTCTATTAAAATATTTATTAAAACTAACAAAATATAGTGAAAAGTACTCTGAATTTCAGATTCTGTTAAAAAAACAATATTTTTATTAATAATTTATATTCTTTTTTACTAACCAAAAAATACTAACTTTGAGACATCTAGATGCCCCCTAATTCAACTCCCATCAACCCAAAGAATGTCACCCCTCTCAGATCCAAGAAGCCTGGCCCCAAGACCACCAAGAAGGCTTCCAAGGCCACCAAGAAGACCCCTGAGCCCTCCCCCTCTCCAGAAGAGGAGCCTTCTGAAGAGGAACCTACCCCCAGCCCCTCCAAGAGCCCAACTGGGCACAAGTTTGTCTACAGCCAGGCAGATGAAGAGGAGACGCCTTTCCACATCTCAGAAGAAGAACATGAAGACCTGTACAGCTCTGGAGATGCTACACCAACTGAGGATGGCCTTGAGACCTGGGATATCCTTAAAGTTCATAATATATGCAACTATAAAGAGGAGTTCCAACTGCCAGATATCCTGCCTGTCTCCTTCCCAATAATGTCCTCCAAGGTCAATGCTGGGTTCTACCATGATGGTTTTATGTTTAAGTGTAATGATGAGCAGAAGAACTTGGTGCTTCATTATTACAAGTGTGAGGGTCCTGCCTGCCCTGCCTGTCTAACTACAACTGGGTTTACCCAGTTTAAGAAGCTGAACAATCAGCACACCTGCCTGGAACCAACTGGGGTATATCAGCGCCTAATAAAGTGGTACCTGCGCCAGAGGCAGCCTTTCAACAGGGGCCTTACCTCCCAGGAGACAGTCACTAGGGCTATTCACAACTTGACCAGCTTTCAAAAGATAGCAGTTGGTACTTTTGGATCCCTTCAGAAGTATGTCAGTGATAATTGCCGGAAGTCTGACAATATGGGCAGATCTGCCACCTCCCTCCTGGAACTAGATATACCCAATGATCTCAGAGTCACCTCCAAGGATGAACAGTTTATCCTTAATGACAATGGGCCAGATGAGCATAAAAGAACCATCTGCTATGCCACCCAGGAGAACCTTAAGAGATTGATGACAGCCAACATCTGGTTGGCTGATGGGACCTTCTCATCATGCCCTAAGATCTTTTCCCAGCTTTGGTGCATCCATGTAAAGTATGGTGATAAGGTTTTACCAATGGTTTACTTTCTAATTTCAGGACAAAATGAGGATGACTATACTCATGCCTTGGAGATTCTAAAGGGGAAGCTGGATCTCCTTCCTCCTACTGATGCCCCCACTTCTACCCCCAAGAGGAAGAAGTCTAAAACCCCAAGCCAACCTGATGATGAGAAAACATCAGAGCCTTACCATACCCACCTCCTTGATGACTTTGAGCCTTCTCAAGCAAACACCTTTAAAAATGTATTTAAGAGCAAGCCACACGGTTGCTTCTTTCACTTCAGACAATGCCTCAGAAGAAAGCTGCAGAGCTTCACTGAGCTCAACAGACTGGTTACTAGATCCACTTCCCAGGAGCCCAAGGTGGCCTTCAACTCCTTTTCTGCCATTGCCTTGGTGAGAAAGGAGGACTCTAGCAAGATCTATGAGGCATTAAAGAATACCAAGTATATGGAGGACAATGCAGCTGTCTTTGCTCCATTTATTGATTACTTTGAACGCCAATGGATTAGAAAACTTGAAACCAGACACCATGGAAGAAAGGAAAACAAGATTGAATGGAACCAGTTCAAGTTTTTTAAGAATAAGGCTATGAAGACTACTTCCTCCCTGGAAATCTGGCACAACAAGCTTTCCAACTGTGTTGGGGTGAAGAAACCCAAGTTTAATGTACTGATCAACAAGCTCAAAGTTGAACAAGCAACCAATGAAACTCTTTACCAGGAGTTTTTAGATGGACGCCAAAGTGTTTCCCAGAGCAGCAAGGATATCAACAGCTTTGAGATAGTCACAAAAAACTCCCTTATTTCCTAAAACTCCTCCAACTGGCTCACTCATCTTGAGAACATTGACAAAGTCTTTTAATAATTCAAATAAAATCTTGCATTGCTTTTACTTTCTTTTAATTTTATGTTGTGACAATAAAGACCTTACCATACAAATACATTTTAAAGCAGTTTTTTGTGTAGTTTTGTATTTTATATTTAATTGAATACAGTTGCATATAAATTCTAGTCTAATTTTTATTTGAAACTAAAATAAACTTTCTTTTAAAAACAGCAAATTTAAGCATATTTTTTATTATCTAGCATATACTTTTTATTGCAGAAATAAATTTCTTGGAGTTTATTTTAGTCTATAAAAATTTTTAAAAAATATAGTTTTATATTAAGAACTTTATTTTATTTGGCTTTGAATTTAACCTCTGGAAAATCTATTTTTGCACTTTGATCTTTGATTTTTTTGATTTTTTTGCACCCTACATAGTGTTTCAATTTCTGCACTTTTGACCTTAGGAACTTTGACCTTAGGCACTTGCCCACAGATTCCCATCCTACAGGTGTTTTCTTTGGCCCTGTCTACTTCACAGAGTACCCACTGAAACCTGAATATAAGGACTATACCCTGGAAAAGATCCTCAAACTAGATCTTTTGGCCTGCATACAATCTGCAGTTAGATAAAACCATCAAGGCCCCTGGATATTCTCAACACCCAAGTTGTTTAGAGGCAAGTTTAACTACCTGCCTGTCTATGAGCTCCGCATGGAACTACCTGTGATCCCCAAGCCTATGCCTGCCTCCTCACCTGACCTCCCAACTTATCACACTGGCAAGCTGTTTTGGATTGTGTACATCACCCTCACTGTGACAGAAATTGCAGGATAGTAAGAAGCTGTCTCTAAGTGGTGAGGAATTACCACCCAAATCCACATAGAGTTAATGATTAACCACCAACGCAGCTTCAGATACTGTTTTGTAAAATTTCCAAATGAGATACTAGGATTAAGTAAAATAATTAATCTTAACCAAAGTAGCCCAAGATAAATAGCCTTGAAAGCATCAGAGTATTTTCAGAGTAAAATTCAGGACATTGAGATGCAACACAATTTTCATTTTCAAAGACAGGGGAAACCACTCCAAGATTGGCAGGCATTGAATTAACATTAGGAGGTGGCAACAATGAAGTTCCAACTGCAGGGCCCCATCTTCCAGTAATGATCTGGCTTAGAATCAAGTTTTAGGGAATGTAGAGCAACAATCCAACTACAGGATGCACTTTCAAAAGTAAATTAGACCAAGGGTTATTTGATTTTTATTGAGTAAATTTTTGGGAGGACTCAATTATTAGAGTTGAAACAGTGAAAATTATTCATTATATATAAAATCAACTAAGCAATACCACCTGGATCCTGGGCTTCTATTCCTTCTACATTATCAAGTGAGTATCTGGTCCAGGTTGTAAAAAACCCTTGAGTGACCAATTTCTGATAACCATGCTGATTAATAAGATCATAACAGGTGACCCTCAAATTATGTCAATTTATCAACGTCAATTTACAATGAGAAATTGGTTTCAGCTGGCAGACTGGAGCAACTGTAACCCATTTTTGATCAACTGTTTGATTTAAATCCGTTAATTTGGTCAATTTTGTTAAAGGTTTTCTGGCTTTTCAAGCCTTTCTTTTTGGCCAGATAATTCCTGGCATGATGGAACCTACTGTGACACTCAAAGGGGTGATTGACACTATAATCCTAGCTGCAGTCTGTGGTCCTGGATGAGGAAGTCTTTCTCCTACCTTTTTAAGATAGCTCCTATCTTGTGGTGGGCTTTACCTGCAAAAAATCTGGCCCAAGCAATCCTTGAAAACAACAGGATGACCGCCCAAGACTGGATCCCTGACACTCACACTTTCAAACTTAAACTTCTAAGTTTGACCCTCCAAAAAACTGTGCTCAGTTTTTCCTATCAATTAAGTCACCTAATCAGCTTTGGTTAATTGTTCTTCCCCTTTAAGTTACCTCAAAAATTCAAGCTAGATTAAAAGGCTTGAGTTTTACTCAGTCTTGACTTAAGTTGAGATTGTTTGACTTGCACCCCAAAAAAGTACTTGTTAGGTTTTGTGGCTTGTGTTTTCTTTTTTTCACTCTTTCATTTTTCCATCTTAGCTCCATGATTCTATTTGATTACATTTTTCAACAGTTAGGAAATTTTTATAGTGGGACTCACTCCTTGATTGTGAATAGTTTTAATCCACCAGCTAGTGGTGATCATTTTTCAGACTTAGAAATTAACTTTTTAACTAAATCTGTAAAGTTACGCCTCCCCCTTAGGCCTCCACTTCAATTCCTGCCAAATGCTTGGGAATTTCTACCAAATTATGGTTGAATATTTATCTGAAAGGTTACTAAAAAAGCCCAAGAAAGGCCATCAATTTAATATTCTAGAATTATTCTGAAGATGCCCCCGCCTAACCCACCCAAGAGACACCTCTGGTTAAATGTCATGTGCAAGAGCAACCAGGAGCAGTGGTAATTGCATCCGAAGCATATTCCTGATGTTAGTTGGTTCAGTTTTCCTTTCAACTATGTCCATTCAAAATTTGTCAAGATCTTCCTGCCTCAAGAAATGCATTTGTATCTGCTTATATCATTGATCAATTGGTTTGTGATATTCAATCTACCACCCTAATCCTATCACATCACTTTAATGAATGCAAGTGTTGTAAAATACCTTGCTTCATCATTCTCTACTCTAATAAAGTTTGAACTTTGTTAGTTTAATTTGGCCTTCTGGTTTTGCCTGTTGCTTTTGGTGTTCAGTTGATTCCTTCTCCCCTTTGGCCTCCCAGGAATTGTTGGCAGCAATCTTTTGGTTGTTGCTGAAACCACAATTTTATTGTGGTTAAGAGCTTGGTTTTATTTCCTCTTAACCTGCTCCGCAATTCTCACAAAATCATCAGTCATTAAGACTGGTCTTTATTTTGTTTTCCTAGGATTAATAACCCGCCTTAGCCCTTACTTTACTTCATATAAGCTTTTAGGAGTTTTTGTCCAGTTATTGTTACAAACCTTACCTACCTTTCTATATTTAACAAATATATGAATCCTTGTTTTAAAGGCTTTAGTATACAATAATTTACCCCAAGCCTTTAGACCTTACATTATCTCAACTTCACATGGCAATATGCCAGAATCAAACTTTTCTTTCTCGAATATTCTTTTGTTTGTATTAGCAGTTAAAATATTTTTCACCTTGGCCTTGTATTTCCTTTTATATCTTACTTTGCTTCTATTCTTTAAGATTGATTTGCTAGTTGATAAGGATAGTACATAGAACATTTTCATGTTCCATAGCCAGACTGTTATATTAAACAACATTTCTAAATAAAAGCAATTAAATAATTCTTCAGATAGCACCTTCAATTTATTATCCTTCACACAAGCTCACTTCCTAGCATATCCTTTAGAGTTTAACTCAGACTCTCATAAATTCATCTACCTTGCAAAGCAGCTTGAGGGTCCCATGCGCAGTTGGTTCTGAAAGTTGTCCATTTGTGATCCTTCCATTCTCAAAAGCTATGACCAGTTTGTATCTGAATTGCTAGCACAAACTTCTGAGGAAGGAACTGAAGAGGAATCCACCCCCCCAACACTTGCTTCTTGAACTGCACCCAAGTAACAGGCTCTCTGACCAACTACAACAAGCACTTCCTTGAAATACAATATTGTTTAAATGCTACCCATTCTGAAGCTTGTGACTTCTATATGCTTGGCTTAAACCCTGACCTCAAAGCATTCTTAATCCACCATGACCTCCCTGAAGAGTTGGAACCACTCATGAAGACAATCTCCAAGTGGTATAAGAAGTTCAGAACCATATTAAATCAACTCAGCCTGACTAGCTCAGACTATCACCCAACCTACCATACAAACAACACCTGCTCCACGCTCCTTCCCTACTGAAAACCCGCCCAAAACTTCACCCATTTCTACTTATGAACCAAAGGAGGGCAGTGGGTAATGTCTAACTGTTGTCAAAGCCCTTTTCAGAAGACTAAACAATCTGTGCTCCTACTGTGGACAAGCCAACTATTTAGTGTCAAACTGCCCTGATTCTAGACAAATTCCTCACCCAAGTCTGGAGTTAGAACAAACCTTGGATAAGTCAACATCAAATTATACTGGCTCTTCCAACAACACCCAGATCAACAACATCCAAGCACCTGGAAAATCTTCTCTCTCCTTCATCAGAATTGTGATTCATGGACCTGTCTCCAACATTGAAATATTTTCTCTTTATGATGCAGGAGCCAATTTCAATTACATTGACTCTAGACTAGCCAAAGCCCTGAAGCTCACACCTGGCTCTAAGATCAATGCCCAGGGGCCCAACAACCTTCTGGTGACCGCTTTTGAAATCAAACCTCCTATTCTATTCCACCTGGGTAAGTCCACCTTCTACTCACAGTTTGTTATTTCAGGCTCCCTAAATTTCCCTGTGTATCTTGGCATAAATTGGTGCAAGGAGTTTGGCCTTATTATCATATGCTGAGAGCGTAAAGTAGATTTCTTTGCACACAACATTCCTTGTTCTTTGGTTCTCTTGAAAAAGCAGCAGCTTCTCAACAGCTTTTAGAACTTCAATATGCTAAACTCCTTTACTATTCTCACTTTAACAGAGACAGCTCTCTCCCCCAGTGGAATCCCTCTTTGCATAAGTGATTATGAAGAGGTATTCAGCAACAAGCAGTGCCACAAACTACCTCCCCACAAACCTTATGATATCCAGATTAACCTGACAAAGGATCCAATCCTCCTTGAAGCAGGATCATACCACTATCTGACACTGATAACAAACTACTCTTGGACTACATTAATTATGAACTTAGCAAGTGTTTTATCACTTGCTCTATATTGCCTTGTTCTTTGCCTATATTCTTTGTTGCCAAATCTGACAGTGCCAAATTCCTGTTCATTAATTACTGTGCATTGAATGCAGTCACTATCAAGGACCAATGCTCCATTCCATCTGCTGAAGCTCTTATAGATTGCCTCTTGGGTAGCCAGATCTTTTCTAAGGTGGATCTCTGCACTGCTTTCAACCAGATTTGTGTTACCAAGGAGCATGAATGTAAAACTGCCTTTTGCACTCCTTTTGGTCTCTATGAATACAAGGTGATGCCTTTTGGCCTATCCAATGCGCCTTCCACCTTCCAGGCTCTTATGAATGAATTACTTCTTCCGTATCTCAATGAGTTTTTGGTGGTCTATCCCAATGACATCTTAATCTACTCTAAGTCCAATTCCAAACACATCAAACACTTGAGAAAAGTCATAGCCAGACTCCAGGAATATCACCTCTACTGCAAGCTTTCTAAATATTGCTTTTTCCAGACCAGTGTGAAATCCCTTGGCTACATTGTCATCAAGGAGAGATTTGCTATCTCTCCAAAAAAACTTGATATCATTCTCTCCTGGCCAGTCCCTAAGAACTGCAAGGAACTCCGTGGCTTTCTTGGTCTTGCAAACTATTTCCACAAGTTTGTGCCTGGTTTCAGAAGCATTGTTCTTCCCCTTACAAATCTGACCTCCACCAAAGTTTAATTCAAATGGTCCACTGTATCTCAGGATTCTTTTGAGCAGATTTGTCACCTCTTTGCCACTTCTCCTGTGTACTCATGCCCAATAGCACCAAACCCTTCTTCTTGTAGACTGACACCAGTGACTACACTGTTGGTGCTATCTTTTTTCACCATGGAGGGGATGACCTGCTCCATCCTGTAGCATACTAAAGTCATAAATACATTCCTTCTGAGAAAAACGTCCTGTTCATGACAAGAAACTACTTTCCATCATCAATTCTCTTAAATATTGGCATCAGTACCTCAAGGGAACTAAGGAGACTGTCAGAATTTTTACTGACCATAAAACTTGCTCTTCCTCACTAAGGCATGTTGCATTTCTCAACACCATGCTTGCTGGGTGATTGAACTCACAAACTTCTTGTTCATCATCACGTACAAGAAAGGATCCCTCAATGTCCCTCCTGATCTACTCTCTTGTCACCCCTCCACTGCTGACTCCAACCTGTAATATGATCTCCTCAACAAAAAAGGTAATTCTCCCCTTTTCAGTGCTCCTCAACCAGATCTCCTTGACCTTATATCCTTCCCAGGCACCTTCTTTATCCAGAAAACTCAATCAGAGGATCTCACTACCAGAAAAATTATTCAGGACTTGTTATCTAAAGCAATTACTCCTTCTGAATACTCACTTGAGAACAATCTGCTACTATTCTGTAAACTGGTTTTGGTAACTGACAAAGATCTATAGTTAGAAATCACAATTGGATTCCACAAATCCTTTCATGCATCACACTTAGGTTACAAAAGAACCCTTGTACTCATAAAGTCACATTACTGGTGGCTACAGATAGCAAAAACCATCAAGGATTATGTGGCCAGCTGCTTAGTATTCCTAAGAAACAAGAACCAACCCTCCAAACCATCTGGTCTCTTCTGTGTCCTCTTCCAATTCCCAAGGGACCCTAGCAGAGCTTTTCCATGGACTACATCAACCAGTTACCCAACTCCACAGGCTTTGACGCAATTTTAGTAGTAGTTGACAGCTTTTCCAAGGAAGCCTACTTCTGCCCTTGCCACACTACTATCACCTCCAAACAGACAGCTAAATTATTTGTTAAGTTCATCTTTCCTCATCATGGAGCCCCTTGCAACATAGTTTCTGACCAAGGGCCCCAGTTCACTTTTGCACTATGGCAATATCTCACAGCTTTACTCAGGGTTAACTCTCTTTATAGCACCACCTACCACCCGCTAACTGATGGCCAAACCAAGAGAATAAATCAAACCTTAGAGCAATACCTACATTGCTTTATTAATGAAAATCAGGGCAACAGGTCTAATATCCTCTCCCTTGCCCAATATTCCTACAACTTGGCCTACCATGGGTCTATTAGCATGAGATTATTTCAAGAAAACCTTGGCTACAAATCCATCTGCCTTCCTTCCTGACTTGCAAGGTTATTTCTGCTCACAGTCTGCAGTAAAACTTGCTACCACAATCAAGGAGACTCAAGCCCAGCTCATCACACACCTCCAGACCGCCATCCTCAACTAAAAGAAGAATTACTACAAGAAGAGAACCCTGGGCAAGTAGATTCAAATAATTTACTTGGTACTCCTCTCTACCAAGAACATCCTGGTCATCATTGCTTCCCAGAAACTGTGCCCTTGCTTCATTGGACCTTTTCAAGTTGTTTAAAAGATTTGAAATACAGCCTTCAGACTGACTCTTCCTGAACACTTCTGCATTCACAATGTCTTCCTTTGTTCACTCCTCCTGAAGTTAAGACAATCTCCTCCTGGCCATCAAACAAATAATCCACCTCCTCCTCTCTATCTCCAAGGTTCTTAGGGATACAAAGTAAGGAAATCTTATCCCATTGTAACCTCTAATCAGGCACTGAATACCTTGTCTTATGGAAAGGCTATGACATTGAAGACTCCACCTGGGAACCTGAAGAGAACTGTACTCTACTGCCAAGAGTTGCTTAAAGCCTACAAGGAGCTCCATACTAGCAGCTAAGGGAGGTACTGTCAGGATTGTCCTTTCATTTCTCCGCTACCATTATGCTCAAACATTGGATTTCTATTCCTTAATCTCCAACAAAGCAACAATTATTTCTGCAAACTCCACCCAGTCATTTACCTTTCTTTACAGCTTAATTTTAATCTAAATCAATGGTTAAATTCATTTTTTAAAGCTTACCTTTGGCCCCAGACAGTTTTCAAACCCAGATCCCAATGCTTGAGTTAGTTTATATCAAGTCTGAATCAATTATTGTTGAGCAAATTGGGTTATTGCTGGTATGTTCAAAGCTACAGATAGATGTTAGCCTTACCAATGTACTCTACCTAATCCTATGCAAGAGCACTATAGACTAAAATAGAATAGAACTTTGAAGATAATTATGTTTATTGAAGCTGGAGTACAATCTAGTCAGCGGCTGCAATCTATCCAGGTGTAACTAAGAACTTGTTTTTGTCCTTTCAGGCGTCTATATCAATATATACTACAATAACCCTTCTTCTTGTCTTTTCAGACAGTTCTCAGTGGCTACCTTTGAAATAGGTCCATTTTTGCTGGCTGTGCCTATCCTGATTGGCTGTCTTTGATACATGTGTTGCTACTGGCCTTTACAGTCATACATGGCACTTCAGCTACAGCCTACACTCTTCTTGAGCTAGCCTACTGTTGTTTGTTGGTTAGCTGTATCCTACACGCCTATTATTGCGCTATTAAACTTTGCCATATTTAGTTGATGCTTAGAAATTGTCCCTGTTCAGCCCTCTCACATTGGAAGGTGGTATTCCAGTATTCTGTTTGTAGGGCTCAATCAGTGATCCTTTTCTGGCTGGCAAGCCTTCTGCTTATTAGTGTGACAGGCCAAATTGGGGATTACACACTGTATAATAGCAGACTTGATCCAGTATTGACCTGTGGATTATCTGCCGTGTAAAGCTGACCCAAACCAATAAGAAACCCAATTATACACCGTGTAACTCTGACCCAAACTTGGTATTTCCTGATCTTTTGCATATCACTTGTTTGATATGAGCATATATGCCCATCAGGCTGTGTGAGGCTGGGTTGAGACAACATCCAGTAGGGTGGATTGGGAGGTAAGTGATTGATGATCTTTAGGTTATACGGCGTAGAATCAGTGATAATCACTATGTTAGCTAACGTTTATACAGCATATAATTGTTACATCAATTATAATAAAGCAAGTAATATACAGCGTATAATCAGTACACATTGGAATGATGATCAGTGATAATATGGCATATAATTGTTGCATCTATTGTAATAAACTTATTATTGCACAGCGTGTAACTGCCATATCTATTACAATAAACTAATGATTATACAGCGTATAATTACTACACTTGATTAAATGATAACCAAGTGATAATACAGCATGTAACTGATTAAGATTTGTGTGAGATGATTAGCCTGATTATTTGTGGTCAATCAGCCTAATCTCACATTTCCCCCTCTTGACCATAAATAGGGAGGGTAAGAAGAGAGTCAGGCATTAATGCTTTCTCAACCACATTTTCCTGGCTTAGCAGTAAAGAGGAGTACCAGGAGTTCTTGGCTACCGTGTCAGAGGATCAGCAATAATAATTTAACCACCAGAGCAAGGAGGCACACTGTCTCCAATTCTACAGTTGGCGTTTGCTATGGGCTCACAAGAATGATACTTGCTCAGAGTTTTTCTTGGCCACCACTGTGGTGACCAATCCCTTCCAGCGTCCCCACAGCCCCATCTTGGAGCAGGAAGTTGTTCAATAGGGTCATCCTCCTTTGGTGGCAAGGGCTTCTTCAGTAGACCCAGTAGCTTGGCAGGCCTGGGCTGTGGTACCTTGGTTGCCTTTTGTGCTGTATGCTCCTGACCCTACTCTGTTAGGTAGTTTTATCCTTTTGTACGGCCCTGATCACGTGGACTTTGAGGTCAACAGCCTCTTCCAGGGGTCCAAGTTCCTGAGTGAGTTCCTCTTTGTCCTCCTGTCCCACAAGCAAGGAGTGGATGTTCACTCCCATCTTTGCCATGCAGAGCAATATCACCCTCCTGCTGTTTTGTTCTGTTGCCCTCTGTGAGCTGGCTTGGCCTCTGGAGGGGGTCTTGGTAGAGCTGTTGCGCTCAAATGTAGCTTTGTATGCCAAATACGCGCAGGTAATTGACTTCAACCGTGCAGTGGTGCAGATCTGGTTTTGTACGTGGGGGCCTAGTCCCAATTCCACTTGGCAGTGAAGACTTTGTCAAGCTGACAACCAGCACAACCGGCTGGCTAACGTCATTAATATTACCTTGGAGAGATTGAAGACTGGGGATTTTCCCTGGTATTTCCCTCATATGGCTTTGTATGTTAATCTTTTCCTGATTCCAAAGCCTTTTCTTTCTTGTGGTTCCTTGGGTCAAATGCAGGCCATCTTGGAGTATTACCGTTGTGAAGTGTTGTACTGTCAGCAGGGTCTTCTGGTTGACTATCCCTCAGAGGGGTTCACTGTGGAGTGCTTGGTGTTGGGGGTGTGCTTCCCTATTGAGTGTGGGCTTGGTTGCCTGGCAGATGGGGAGCTGGCCTTGACTGCACCCATTATGCACTGGGAACAGCTGTCCCCTGAGGCGCAATGTATGTGGCTCCAAAATGTTGTTGTTCTTTACCAGGTGGTGATCACCCACGCTTTTGGTGACTATGTGGAGGCTACCACACACCATGTCCCTGAGGAGCCTGAGAAGGGCACTCATTAATAAAGTTTCCTAGAACTATGTCCTTCTTCAATATAATGCACTTTCTTTATTTTTATTATTTATATATCTTTTATATTTTTTATATCTTTTTATGTTTTTATATCTTTTAATATTTTTCTTGTATGTATTACATAATGTGTTTATATTACTTATTGTTATTTTTTTCATGATAAATTCAGATAGTATTTAATTAGGCCCTTCCTTTGGGGTGCAGAATGGACGTAGAAACTTTGCATGTACACGGTTGAATATGTGTCCACTATCCTTATCCTTGATGGTGTAGGCATCAGGTGAGGTTTTCTCTATGATCTCAAAGGGGCCTACCCATAGCTTGTCTAGTTTGTGGGATCTACCCGCTCCTCTGGTGTTGCAGTATGCAACCCCCTCCCCTACCTCAAAAGAGGGCAATGGGGCCCTATTAGCGGAGTCCTTTTTTAAATCTGGCTTGGGTCTTGATAGCTATGTTGCTAAAAGCAAATGCCTGCAATTTGATGAGGGGTTCAGCCAGTTGTCCTAGGTACTGATTGTAGGAAAGTTGCCCAGGATTGCCTGTAGCTGAGTATAGGACAGGCGGAATGGCAGGGTTTCAACCATACATCAGTTGAAAAGGGGACGCTCCAGTGGTGGAATGCAGCAAAATGTTGTACGCAAACACTGCAGCTCCTAAGTATGTTTCCCAAGAAGATGTACACAAGGCAGCTAATTTCCGGAGGATCTGGGTTAGGGTACTGTGGAGTTCTTGTCCACCAGTCCCCAAGTGTATCCTGGATTGTAGCCAGGGACCAGCTGGAAGGGGTTGTCATTCTCTAGTAAGGGGAAATGTACCTCAGAAATATGTATAGGGGTCAAAATGGGCTTTTATTCACTCTCAGAAGGAAGATCCCCTTAGAAACCTTCTGGTATATGGCCCAAGGGGTCAAGGAAACAATATGGATTTGCCAATACTTGGAGTCCTCCAACAATATCTTGGACTCCTTGTACTTGGTCTTGGACTTCTGCACCTTAGTCTTGGGAGTCTGCTCCTTAGACTTGGACTCCTGCTCCTTAAACTTTGACTCTGGTACCTTAACTTGGACTCTGGTGCCGCGCTTAGGATCCAGCTTCTTATTCTTGGGCTCCTGCTCAATTATCTTGGGTTAAATCAGTCCAACCAAGCTCCTTCTGGTGACCAAAAGGCTTCCAAAACCTCTTGGCAGACACTCAGAAAGCCTCAGAAAGATCCTGTCAAAGACCCAGAAAGACCTCAAAAAAGACCGCCCAAAGACCTTGTAACTTCCCAGCCAGCCACCTTCTTATAGTGTCCTTTTCCCAACGATTCCGCCTTCAAAATGGCATTCTTCATAAGCTTAAACCATTGCTGCTCACTTTTTCCTATAATAACTTAAGCTTACCTACTTACTTTCTCAAAAGCTTAAAGTATTAATTCACTATTTCCTTGCTTATACTTTAAGCTTTTGGCTTCCAACCAATCATTTTCATCAGGTAACCTTCCAGAACTCAACCAATGAATACAGAGCGCAGAAATAGACCATTTCTGAAGTTCCACCGGGATCCAACTATGAAAATAATTTCCATAGCTCAAACCGCTCAAATCAACAACTCTTCACACACCAAAGCGTTAACTGGTCCATTATTCCAGCACCAGTCTTCCCTGCATTCAACTTGAACCAATTTAAATAGTAGAATACTATTTAAATTGTTCTTTCTGAACCTCTTCAACGTTTTCCCCATATATTTACAAATATAGTAAAATCCAAGGAAAATGTCCCACCAAAACAACTTTGTATCCTGCTCTCATAGCAACATACCTTTGTCTATCCTAGGAACTTAATAAATAAATATCTTACCCACACTTCTATCCACATTCCTTCTTGATTTTAATACTAAACCAAGGCAAAACATTCCACATTTTACCACCTCAGCAAATTAATTCAGCAAAATCTTGGCTTATTTCTCTGGACCACCAGTTCTTCATCATCATCTTCTGATCCTTCAGCCAGCTCCTGTATATGATCAGCTAGTCCTGCATTATAATCTTCTGGTCCTTCAGCTTATCCTCAACCAGTTCCTCAAAAAATCCTCACTAGGAACCTCCTTAGTTCCCTCTGCACACTGAACCATATTGGTTCCCACAATTCAATATGAATTAACAGTCCGCCAACTAGTCTTCACTATGATCAAACAGTCCCTCTTGCTAGCCTTCTCTGTTAATTCCGTGAACCACCTTGGTTCTTTATATTGGTCCCCATTACCAGAACTTGTAGACCCAGGCATGAGTCTACATTGAACTGGCATTTGACTGGGCCCTTGCAAGTGGCAATCCACTTAGGCCATTCAACCATAGATCAATGTCTATGTGTTGTCTTTACTCACCCAGGTGATTAAGTCTGGGCTTTCAGTTGCAGAGTAATCAGTTCCACTTCCCAGAGGCCTTATCACACCAAGTTCTGCAGCTTGCTTCCCCAAGCAAACCGCCTTGGTGACACCTCTGAGCAAATCTATGCCCTCCAATGCTCACTTTGGGTTCCCCCAAAGCTCTCTTAGGGGCATAAACAAGGACACCCTACCAGTCTGTTAGGTAGGGTGCTTTCTCACAGACCTCCTGTAACTGTATTAGGTTACGTAGAGCCCTCAGAGCTCTTTCCCTCCCTGGCAGCCCGTGTTACCCACCAGGGGTCTAAAAACTACTCCCCCCAGACAAACAAAGTTTTCTGCTTGCTATCTCAGTCTTCACCCTTCTGCAGCCACAGTTTCCTGCAAGGTGAAGCACTATAGCCCAAAGCAGCCAATATCTTCTGCTGGGTGGAGGCAACATCTTCCTCTGGTAGTCCTTTGTTACCTACCAGCCAGGCCTTACTTACCCTAGTAGACCATGTTACCTACTAGGCTCACCTCACTTACCCTAGTAGTCCTATGTTACCTACTAGGCTCACCTTAATTACCCCTAGTAGTCCTATATTATCTACTAGGCTCACCTTCAACAAACAACCAAACTTTTGCTTGGCCAACATTAGCCCCGCCTGCAAACCACCAAACATGTGGATCATCACTGTTACCATTGACGTGTTACACCATCTCATTGGTTTCAGGGTGGTATGGAGTGGAGAGTACTCCGCAGACTCCCATGAGGTTGTTCACTCTTGATATTACTGGGGCTGTAAAGTTGGTCCTGTTATCTGAAAGTAGGAACTGAGGGCAGCCATGACAAAGTATAATGTCATCCAAGACAAATTTTGCAGTAGAAGGGGCATCTATTTTCCTTAGAGGCCAGGCTTCCACCCACTTAGGTGATCTATAGCCACTATCACATAACAAACGCCAGGACTGCTACGTGGGAGTGGTCCCACTACGTCCATTGATACAGTATTCCAGGCAAAATGAGGTTGTACCATCCAATAAGTTGTGCTTTTCTGTAGTGGCTTGTTCCCTTGGCACTCAATACAGCAGTAGATTGTTTCTTGGATGTCAAAATTCATTGCTTCCAAGAAGTAGGTGCAAGAAAGGATTTCTTTGGTCTTCCAAAAGGCATCATGACCTGTTGCCTTATGAGCGGCTGTAACAATGCTAGTCCTTTTGGAGGGAGGAGGGAATATGTGTTCCTTACCATCCACTAGCTTGTACAGCACACCATTGCATAGTGCTGTATCCTTTCAAACGTCCTGTAGGATATGCTGTACTTTCTTGGGCTCGTTGCTAAACTTTCCAGTCATCATTTTCTGGTACAGCTGATCTGCTAATGGGCTCACCAGGGCCATGGTGGGTAAACAGGATAAGCAGTCTGTGTTCCATGCTTGCTGCCAGGGCAGTGAAGGATCTTGTAATCCAAGGCCTGTAGTTTCAATACCCATCAAGCAAGTCAGCCTTCTGGTTCCTTGAAGCTCTGTGTCAAGCTAGGGAAGTGTGGCCTGTGATCACTGTGAACTGTACGCCATGGATGTAGACCCAAAATTGTTTGCATGCATAGATAACTGCCAGGCATTTGCGCTCTGTTGCTGTATAGTTGTGTTTGTGGACGTTTAGTGTCCTACTGGCGTAGGCTACAGGGTGTTTGAGTCCCTTGTTGTTGAGTTGGGATAGTACAGCCCCAACTGCAGTAAGTGAGGTGTTGGTATAGATCACAAATGGTCTGTCAAAGTCTGGGTACATCAGAACAGGGTTGCTTGACAAGGCCAAGCGTAACTTGTTGAATGCTCCTTGGCATTGTTTACTCCATACAAAGTCAACTCCTGATTTCAGTAAGTGGAAGAGAGGTTCTCCAATTGCTGCAAAGCGGGGGATGAAACATTGATAATAACCAACCATTCCTAAGAATACTTGTACGTCATGTTTTGACTCAGGTTGCTTCATCTTAGATATGGCTTCAGTTTTTGCGGGTTGGGGACACAGGCTGTGGCTATCTATAAAAAAGCCCAGGTATTCCAACTGGTCCTTGAAGAACAGGCATTTGTGCGGCTTTATCTTAAGATTAGTGGCCGCTAACCTCTTGAAAACCTCTTTCAAGTGAGCTAGATGCTCAGTGAAGTTCCTGGAGAAAACATTGATGTTGTCCAAGTATACTAGGACACAGGAGAGTTTAAGGTTGCCAAGGATGGTGTCCATTGCACATTGAAAGGTTGCAGGAGCATTACACAGCCCTTTCAGCATCCTTGTTGGTTGGAATAGTCCTTGTGAGGTATGATGGCGCATTTTTCTTGTTCTTCAGGGGGTAGTTCAATCTGCCAGTAGCCTGATATGAGGTCCATGGCAGAGAAGTACTTGGCACCCCCGAGGCAGTCTAATGCAACATCTATGCAAGGTAAGAGGTATGAGTCCTTTTTGGTGACCTTGTTGAGGCGTCCATAGTTGATAACAACTTGGTTAGAGCCATCTTTCTTCTTGAAAATCAGGATAGGAGATGCTCAAGGACTTTTGGATGGAACCAACATGTCTTGTTTCAGCAGTTTGCTGACTTCTTCTGAGACAACTTCTTTGTTTGCTTTTGATTGTTGTATGGGAAGCATGCAGATTGGAGGAGTGGTTCCTGTATCAATGTGATGGGTTATTCTTTCAGCACAACCCAGATCATGATTGCTTTCCACAAAGATTGAGCGGTACTTTTTAAACAGCAAAGATGCCCGAGCTTGCTCCTCAGGACCAAGGGAGGAAAGATCAGCTAAGGGGGTAGTCAGATGGACTGCTGGTCCAGGTTTGTCTGGTATGCCCATTTCCTTGAATGTACTGAATTCCTTAACCTTGGATAGTTCCTCCATGGGGTAGAAGTGTAAGAAGCCTATCACTTGGTCTTCCTTGATAGACAGTGTCTTCTTTGTGAGGTTGGCCAAGAGAACGTGTATCTCCTGCTGGCCTGGGGTAAAAACACCCGGCACAATGCACAGCTCTAAGCAAGAACGGCCCCAGGGTTTGATGACCTCCACATATAGCCCTTCAGGGATAACCACAGACAACCCAGTTTCTGCAATCTTCTGATGTCCAGGCTCCAGGGAAAAGGAGTACCTGGTCCTCAGCATAATACCCTTATGTTCCAGAATCTATGTAAGAGGTTTACGCCTGTGTTTTCTGGCAATTTTGTATTCTACGGGGCAATTCTGTTGGCGTAAGCCAGATTGACAAATTTGCAGGGCCTGGGAGCGGTGTCTTGACCTTCCTTACTGAAGAACAAGGTTAAGGTCTGACCAAGGATTTTGAAGGTGAAAAGACCTCAATGTGTCAAGGCACCATATTTCACCAGGAAGGAGGTGCCTATGAGGAAATTTTAGGTGTTGTTTGGCAAAACAACTGCGGGGGCAGACACTGCAATGGAGCCAAATTGCATAGGTAGTGCGCTGTATGCTCCCACAGAGTATGTGGGTTCCTTGCCAGCTGTATCAAAGGGTGATCTATAGTCCACATCTGGGGCTATACCCAATTTTTTCACCATCTTAGTGGAGATGATATTAAATAAGCACCACTATCTACTATGGCTTTAATGTGATGTTTGTTAACCAATATGTTAATGTAGATACAATCAATATAAGAGTCATCAAGGCTTTTTAATGTATGTATACCATTCTCCTCATTGCTCTCCAAGGTGCGGAGCAAAATTTTGCAGACATTGGGGTATGCGGACTTAAGTTCCTCCAGGGGGAAAGCTACTTGGATTGAATTTAATTTTGGGGTGTTGTTGGAGCATGGTGAGCAATAATTTTCCCTGGCATCCTGTAACTGGGCTGCATATGGCTTTGAGACTTCATCCAGGGCGGCCTCTTCTTGCTTGACTTTGCTTTGGGATTGGGTAGTCACTGCATACAGGTTGTTGGCTACAACCATATGGATTGCGTCTTTGTGTAGCTCATTGGGACAGTGGTCTTTGGGGCCAGGTTCAATGGGAACGTTGAGGGATTTGGCAGAGGTGGAATTTCTCTCTTCTACTCTGCCCTGGCTTTTCCCTTGGTTGTGCTAGCGGAGTGTGATTTTACTGCATGCACCTTCTTAGAGTTGGTTGAACACTTTTATTTCCAGTGTCCTGCTGTGTTACAGGCAATACAATAAGGACCCTTCACATCAGGAGGGTGTGCAGAGGACTTTGTGGGGTCCTCTTTCTGGAAGTGTGGTTTCTTGTAGGTTGGCTTAGGCTGCTTAACTCAGGTTGGTTGGGAGGACCAAACATTTTGGCATGACTACAGAGGCAGTCCATAATTTCTGACATGTCCTTGCCTTTGGCGTAGGCAGAGGCCATTGCCCTGTGGAGCTCTTTGTACAGGTGAGTGGCCTGCTTCATTGCAGCGCAGATATCAAAGATGGAGACCGTACTGGAGCCAAGGAGCACCAGCGCATCATGGTAGAATTGTTCTGCAAATTCCTGCAGAGTTTTTCCTGGAGCAAACTTTATGGCGCCAAACTCAGACTTCCTGGTGAAGAGGATATCCTCTCCACCAAACTCCTCCAGCACAGCCTGTCTAGCCTCTTGATACGTCCAGTCAGTTGCAGGTAGGTGTTACATCACTAAGTTGACGCTGATTGCGTCTAGTGTGGTGATGAGTGTGGTTGCCTTTTGGTGGTTGCTAGCGCCCCTCATTGCCATCTTGAAGAGTCTCAGGAAGGAATGTATGTTCCCTTGTTTATTGAATTTTGGGAGGTTCAGAGGTTTGAATTGTTTGTTTATAGCTGTAGGCTTGGTGGGCTGGCAGGGGGGGCGGTTGACTGCCTATCCACTGTTTACAACACCTAGCCCTAGGTGTGGCCTTTGGCGTGAAAGACTCTCTGAAGGAAAGGGCTGTGAATAAATTGGGAATCCCCCCGTTTGATTGTTCCCCTTCCTCCTCAGAGGTGTCAGCAACGTCTTCATAGTGGTCTGTGCGCATTGAGGCTGATGTTTATTGGCTGCTTGAGATGCATTTGCAGCCTTTTGTTTCTAGTAGCTGGATATGAGCTTCCATTCTAGTCAGGAGGTTGTGGACATTGCTGTTGTCCATCTGCAGGCTTCTTTGGAAGAGCTCAGACTCTACGCTCATGGTGGTTTTACAAAGGTGTGACACAGTGTTTCTCAGGGTTGCCTGCTCTGTTTTCAGAGCCATTATGGTCTCATGCACTCTAAAAAAACTCCTCTTCATATCCATTAACTGCGCTCTCCAAGGTTGCTACTTTGGTCTCTAGTGTTGAAATCTTTGTACTGTACAGGCAAGGTAGCAGCTTTGGTGTGAATGAGCAGGATACCTTCACTTGGCTGTCAAATTTTGCTTCTAGTCTCTGGAAGTTGTCCAAACGTATTTTTTGAACTGGTGAAGCCGTGAGCCAAGCTGCTCTACTTCTTTGTCCAGGGCAATCACGTTCTGGTCCATAGTGACTATGCTGTCTGCTATTCTCACGCTGAACTTGTCTGACTCAGCACAGAACTTGTGCACGTCCTGTAGCCGTGCCAGAGAAGCTCCACAGGCATCCATTGCTTCATGTACCATGGCCCTGAACTTTGTGTTTAAGATATTGACCAGTTCATCAATATGTGCATGTGCATTCCCCCCATGGACTGATTAGCCAGGACCACAGCACACATCTCCAAAAAGGAGGCGTTGGCCGTGGCCCATTGCTCAGCTCAGTTGCAGCAACAGGAGAGAAGGGTGTTGCCCAGGGACAAAAGCTCAAGATTATGGCGGGTGGCAGCTAGCTGGAGTTGTTTCACAGAGGGCTGGACAAATCCAACAAGGTACTCCATGATGTGGTCTCCACCAGCAAGGCGCTCCTGAAGAGCTTGGAATGAGGTGTTAAGGTAGAGCCAGTAGAGTTGCCAGCAAGTCTCCTGGTTCCAGTAGTGGAAGAATATGCTTAGATTCTGGTCAGGGCAATCAGAGGGACAGAGGCAGAATCCACAAAGTAAAGTCTTGGCCAGCTCAACAATCTTCAGGAAATTGTAGGAACTAACCAAGGTGGGACCCTCAGGGATAGAAGGCAACAGAGCCACAACCAAGGGGACAGTTATGGGAGGGTGAACAACTACAGAGTTGCTCACAGAAAAGACAGGAGCACTCTCACTTTCTGATGATTCTTCTTTTACCCATGCTTGTCAACAAAGCTGGGTGGAGGCAGAGCCAAGGACAATCCTTGGCGGGCAGAAGCAGCTTCCTGTGGTATTGGCAGAGGCTCAATTTTGAGTGAGCCCAATTTTGAGCAACCTGTGTTATTGCTGGTATGTTCAAAGCTACAGATAGATGTTAGCCTTACCAATGTACTCTACCTAATCCTATGCAAGAGCACTATAGACTAAAATAGAATAGAACTTTGAAGATAATTATGTTTATTGAAGCTGGAGTACAATCTAGTCAGCGGCTGCAATCTATCCAGGTGTAACTAAGAACTTGTTTTTGTCCTTTCAGGCGTCTATATCAATATATACTACAATAACCCTTCTTCTTGTCTTTTCAGACAGTTCTCAGTGGCTACCTTTGAAATAGGTCCATTTTTGCTGGCTGTGCCTATCCTGATTGGCTGTCTTTGATACATGTGTTGCTACTGGCCTTTACAGTCATACATGGCACTTCAGCTACAGCCTACACTCTTCTTGAGCTAGCCTACTGTTGTTTGTTGGTTAGCTGTATCCTACACGCCTATTATTGCGCTATTAAACTTTGCCATATTTAGTTGATGCTTAGAAATTGTCCCTGTTCAGCCCTCTCACATTGGAAGGTGGTATTCCAGTATTCTGTTTGTAGGGCTCAATCAGTGATCCTTTTCTGGCTGGCAAGCCTTCTGCTTATTAGTGTGACAGGCCAAATTGGGGATTACACACTGTATAATAGCAGACTTGATCCAGTATTGACCTGTGGATTATCTGCCGTGTAAAGCTGACCCAAACCAATAAGAAACCCAATTATACACCGTGTAACTCTGACCCAAACTTGGTATTTCCTGATCTTTTGCATATCACTTGTTTGATATGAGCATATATGCCCATCAGGCTGTGTGAGGCTGGGTTGAGACAACATCCAGTAGGGTGGATTGGGAGGTAAGTGATTGATGATCTTTAGGTTATACGGCGTAGAATCAGTGATAATCACTATGTTAGCTAACGTTTATACAGCATATAATTGTTACATCAATTATAATAAAGCAAGTAATATACAGCGTATAATCAGTACACATTGGAATGATGATCAGTGATAATATGGCATATAATTGTTGCATCTATTGTAATAAACTTATTATTGCACAGCGTGTAACTGCCATATCTATTACAATAAACTAATGATTATACAGCGTATAATTACTACACTTGATTAAATGATAACTAAGTGATAATACAGCATGTAACTGATTAAGATCTGTGTGTGATGATTAGCCTGATCATTTGTGGTCAATCAACCTAATCTCACACCAAGCACAAAGACATCACATGTACACCCATTCTGATTGGCTCTGTTGTTGGGAGGCGTCCATTTTGGTATAAAAATAAAATAAAATAAAATTAAAACAGTTTATCTTATAATATATTTATTTTAATTTTTATCACTCCATATATAGTAGCATGAAAGCTAGTAGTCACTACTGTTTATTTCAAATTAGATTTTTAGATTTCTATATTAATTATTTTTGGTTTTAAATGTGCACTGTTGATCATGAGTTTGGATAAATTATATATTTTTATTGATTCAAATCCCAAAACAGATACTCAGAATATTTATCTTCTTTTTGTATTCTAGATTTCATTCTTAATTAGGATGATCTGGTAACAGTATATAGATTCATTCATGTGTTTTGACATTTGATATTTGCATTGTCTTTTTCAGTTGATATTAAGGCTTGTTGTTGGATTGAGCTTGTAACTTTTGTGACTGAGTTTCATGTGTTTGCCAAAAACATAGTAAGCATAGTAGATGTGTTCTTTGACTGAAACTCATGTGTTCTAGTGTTTAGTACACTTGTTGTTAAATTGTTAAGCATTTGTCCCCAGTTTGAATAGGTTGTTGTATGACTGGACATTTTCACCATTAGCACTCATTTTCCGTGAAATTATCTTTGATTTAGATCTATCAAGTTGATATTTGTTTTGTGACTGAGTTCATGTGTTAAAACTGACTAATATATGTCTATCTCAACAGGTTTGAAAACTAATGTACCTCATCTTTGAGTAAATTGCAATTTTACTGCTACCTGGCCCAGATCTTGGACAATTCATAATTTCTATTGGCCAGGTGATTTATGTAAGGATAATCCTGACAGACAGTGGCTGGAGGTGTGACTGTTTTTGTCAATTGGTGGGAACCCAGACACAACCAAATCCACTTTGTTGAGCCCAACATGATCAAGCACAACAATGTTGATTGGTCCACAATAATTGGTCTGCAAGTATTCCTTGACACTTTAGAGAAAATTGAGGAATGTCCCAGTGTTATGAGATACCTTGATCATCTGATATTGATCTAACCCACAAGGACCAAGAAGCGCTATCATTGAATAGGTCTGGCAACAGACAGCTGTATGATGTGCTACACTATCCTTGGACCCCTTCTTGACCCACCCATGTCTAGACCTGAGTGAGGAAGAAAACAACACTTCATCTATATAGAAGAGCTGTATATTGCCAGTCTGCTTTAGAGCCAGATAGGTCTTGGCATAAATGCAGCAATCTTTGATGGTCTTCTCACTGTTTCTGTTGTACAGAGAAACTCTGAGCACCTTTCACAAGAGGCCCAATTTGACTATTGCTTTGTATACAAGGGTTTTAGAAACAGAAAGTCCAAACTATGTGGCCAATATTGATTGGACAGCAAGCATGTCTAGGTGGCAATTTTTGGTTACCCACTGCTTGATTGCCTTGAAATAGATGGGTTGATGTAGGTTGGGCTGCCGCTTAACCTAGACAGATTCTGCAATTTGCCTGGTGTTGCTGTATTTGTTGTTGATGTTGCCAATATATCTGGCCTTGACACCAAATTGGGACACAATATCCCAAGCTGCCATTTTCCTGTTTAAGCAGTTGAGGAGAGCTTCACATTCACTATCCATCAACCAACGCTGGCCCTTGGCAGATACTGGGGCATCCTGGCTAGCAGGCTCAACACAGGAGATGGGGACCTTTGTGTAGAAGGTGGGATCACGCCTGCTTGCGGTGGCGCAGTCAATGATTGGATACACAATAGGAGCAGATGGCTCAACAGTGGTGGCCAATGGCTCATAGGAGGTATCAAAAATGCAGGGGCAGGAACTGGCACCTCTGAGATCCAGAGTACAAGGCCGTGTTACAGATGGGTACATGGTAGAGGTGTATGTAACCTCATTGTTCCTAACAAACCTGATATGAGAGACTTTAGTGGGAGGGCATGAGAGTGGCTTCTGTATAGGATTCAAGCTGCTGGTCCTGGCTTGTTATGTGAAAGGTGGTTGACTTGTGCTGACCCCTTGGAAGGCCTGTGTATTGACATTGACTCCCTCAATATGTGTTCTAGGTCTATTCTTGGATCCTCTGGAACGTCCTTGTGAACAAGCTGCCCCCAGGCTGGTGAAGGAGCTGGTTGGGAATGAGATAGTCTGTCCAAAGAAATAAAATAAATAAAATATTTTAGAAAAAATATGTGTGTTATTTAGATTCCTAGTTTTTTTTGGGTTGTTGTTTTCTCTTGATTTAGCCTTGAATAGTAACAGAGCTTATGTATTGGTGATTTAAAGCATATAATATTTTATTAGAGCCTATTTTAGACAAGTTTGCATTTCAGCTGATTCTTGTGTCTTAACATGGTTATCAAAATTGAATCTTTGGTTTGATTTTAGTTGTAGTGGAGCTTCTTGATATGAATCAGTGTTTTCTAGTTACTTAACATCATTCAAAGTTGATCTCTGTTCCTGCAATTATTATTTGAGTTTATTAGCAGGGTTCATTTATGGTTTGAAATTCAGTTCCTGGATTTGACAACACTGCAACTTCAAAAAACATAGTAATCTTGATGAGAACAGTTGATGGATTTGAACACTTTAAATCTTATCCCAGTTGATTTGTTTTGTCTGCTTGAAACATTCAGCTTGACTTGGAATTTGAAAAGTGCCTATGAGATCCCGTAATTTGAAACATTAAAATGAAAATACAAAGAGTTCTATTTATTAAAAAGGCCATCCTGCCAATGTGATTCAAATTTTGGACCAAAGATTTGACAATCCTGCATTTCTACAATTAGGTTATGAATTTACCGTAGGGGTGGACTAGGGCAAGCTAAAATCTAAGGTCCCAGCTCTTTACTTTTGAAGGAGGAGATTTGGTTGGTTTGCTCTTAGGGAAGAAAGCATTGGTTCTTTGTTTGAAGACTAAGGACGTCAATACACTGTTACTAACTTCAAAATACCTTTTTTATCTAGGCAGACCAAAACACAGTCTTACTATCTTATAAACTCAGATAAACCTTAACTAAAAGTATCTTTGAAGAGAGCAAGAGTTGAAACTTTATTATTTTTGGAAAAATATCCTTTTATAGGATTGTTATCTCATGGGTAATTGACCCAAGAATCCTAGGGCCGGACTGGCCTAAGTATTGGGGTTTTACTGAATAGTGTTTCCCCAAAAGGCATCTTGCCCAATGCTCCATTATAGTGTTGTTGTTATTGCATCCTTTCTGCTCCTGACCTTATCCTGAGGCAAGTGTGATGCCAGCTGTAATGCCAAGCTGCTATTGTGGCTTTCTTCCTGAAAACCAGTCCATCCATCCCATGTCCTATGGGTGGGATCTACTCCATTGTAGAGTATAATAAAATAACATATAAAAAATATATCAAGGAGTTTTTGGGATTCAACCTCAGCCAATGTAGCCAGAACTGGGTTAAACCATAGACTAACCACTATTGTGGTTATGATAATTGGGATAAGCACACAAAAGTGCATTTACAGCCATGTTTTCAGCTCCTATAGAGCACTTGGATATTTTAGGGTTGTGCTGCTGCACTGCTAGATTGATCAAAGGTAGATACTTGATTCAGATTGGATTAAGGGTGGATTGGTCTATTAATTTTGGGCCATGAAAGCTCATTCTTAATTCTTGAAACAGTTTGGCCTTAGTGCCACCAAATATTGCCAGGGCATCAGCGTCCAAGAAAAACATCAATTTATTTTGAGTATCTTTCCAGATTTCAATCAATAAGATTGATGGCTGAATTGTCAAGTCAAAAATCCAGGGATTTCACACCATTCAAACCACCTCTCACTGTCCCCCCTTGTTTTGAATACCGCTAATCACCATGTGTTGTATTTGCCTTTGGTGGGCCATTTTGAAGACAAATCTCTTGCTTCTGCTTTTGCCTCTTGAAATGAGTTGATGACTGAATCAGGAAATACAATTGTTTGGTTTCTTGAATCTGCGCATCTCACTTGCCCCACTCATGCTTGTGGCAAGTGATCCTATTGTCCTGGTAGTGTTTTGTGGTATCAACAACCACTATATATTCCTTCTCCTAATTCACCAACAAAATTAAGTTATATTCACATTTTTGTCTTTGTGTTGTCCAGTACTTCCACGCCTTTCTCTAGCCACAACTAGTAGAGATTATTCTTCCAGGGCTTCAAGGTAATTGCATAGCTTTTCCTGTCATCTAACCAAGACTTAGTACAAATCTAATCCTAAGGTTAGGATTTCTGTTGTGTGTCTGTGCCGCGTCTCAAAACACAACAAAATTGGTGCTCACTACAGGGGCTGTTAGCCCCTTGGTTATCCCTTTTGCATCCATGTTTTCAGGTCCTTTGCCTCCACCTATACAAGAGCCAACTTCACCTAAAATTAATAGCCCTCCTATTGAGGAAGATATTTCCAAACCGCCTATTATCCCTACTGTACTGAACCTTGGGAATGGTCCCTGCCTAGTTACTTACCCCATGGGTACCCCTGACTTAGAACAATTCATAGCAGTATCCCTTGGGATAGCCTGTGAAGAAGCCTCCCTTGCCTTCAGCTGCAGTTCAGTCAGGCTGAATACTATAAACTAATTGTGGCTCCTCAAATTCCACAGCATCTCCTCTCAGCGGCTGGCTCCGCTGAGCACTTACTATTGTCCTTTGTGTAGCCTGCCTTGGCCCATCATCAGATGGTGTTGGGGCTCCACGTCCAGGAAATCTTGTCTCCACAAGCAGCAGTTACTCATCACTGGGACCAGTTTGCTGCCTACCAACAGTGGATCCATTCCCTGTTTTCCTTGGTATCTGATAACCAGTGCAACTCTGTTACCTCCCAGACCCCTTTGGTTAATTCTATCAAACAAATGTGCAAGTCCATCCCTGAATACGTCAGGGAGCGTCTACACAAGTTTCACCAGCTAGAACAACCCTGGCAAACTTAAGTCAATTCCACCTTGAACGCTTATCTCTCCAACTTTGAGCAACTTGAGCAGCAGCTCAATGTATTCAGCACGTATTCATTCAAGCAACTACAGCAGGTATTGTACTTTGTTGCTAACAGCCTTAATGAACTCAGTATAGTGTTTGGTCAAGAGAGAGCTGCCACTGCCACTGCTATATCCAAACTCCAGAGTCAAGTGAATGAATTATCTACGCCCAAGCCAGATGTTCTGCCCTCTCCTCCTTCTGATGACCTGGTGGATAGAGAGCAGAAAATATGGGATTCTATTCAAGAGCTATGTATGACTACTTGCAGTCAAGGACGTCCTACTGAGGCTCCTCAACCTGACCCCCAGGTGCTTGAATTGACTGCTCAAGTTGCTGAGCTACAGCAAGAACTTGCTGCCTTACGCAAGATGATGGCAGCTGTTGCTAGTCCAGTTGGGGTTGTTGATGAAGATGGTTGCTGCCCTGGCTTACCAGGAGCTCCTTGAATCCAATGTGCTAGGGAACTAGTTGCCCTAGCTTTGAGGTGGATCATTTGAAGCGGGATCATACTGATCTGGATAGAGATGTATAAGAGATGAGTGAATTGATTGACTCCATGAACAACAGGTTTGCCCCTTGCTTCTCAGTGGGGCCATCCCTTACCTCTTGACTGGCTGAGCTCTCCATAGTAGTGATCTCCCAAGGTCAACACCTAGATGTTACTGAACAACAGACCACTCAAGCTATCAATACAGGTACCCGCGCTGTTGAGACCCTTACTACCCTTGAAGAAAGTGTTTGTCAGCTGTGGGCTAGACAGCCCCCCTCTTAATCCAAAGCAGAATTTTCCCTGCATATAAATGTACTCAATAGCAACAATGGTGGTCCAACTCCCAAAGCAAACTTCAATCCTATCTTTATGCAAGTCTTTGATACCAAAACCTCAACCATTGCAGCTTTCCTAACTATCTATAAAACTGCCATGAGATGAGCATCAGATGAGGTTAAGAAGGAACATATTTTTACCTGTCTACACCCAACTTACCAGGAGGTGGTGGTGCCTGAACTACCCATCATTGAGACGTGGGAAGATATGAAGCAGCTTCTGATTGACAAGTTTGGTGGTGACCTTAGCCTGGAAGTAAAAAAGGACGCTTTTATGCACATTGCTTTCAAGCCTAAAGAGACGCTAGCTGAGTTTGCAGACAGATTCTAAATGAAAGAACAGCCTCTTATAATGAGCAGACAATTGACAGCCCATGAAGCTTACATGGCTTGCGCTCAAGCCCTCAAAGCTAACCAGCTTCTGTGTCTTCACTTCAAAGCCCATAAAGCTATGCTTTCCTTTATGAAGAGCATAAAGACGCTATTGCAGGACATACAGCTTACCCATTCTGGAGCAGTTGTTAGGGAAAGTTGAGCTGCTTCTAACTCTGGTTTGTCTTCCTGTGGTCCTTACATTCTTAATATGAACTTGAAAAATCCTCCTTGACGCCAAGGTTGCCACAACTGTGGTCAAATAGGTCTCCATTCTTGAGTCTGCACCAACCCACAGGTTGAAGGAGCTGATCCAAAAGAGCAGGTGGGAAATGAGCAGTCAACCTAGAGGAAGAGACGCTCTTGGTTGACAATTCTTCCCGGTCTCTTTCAATCCCTCCCTTGATATCTGACTTTGAGCCTGTTGATATTGAGGCTCCTCCTATCCTCCTATTGTTTCACAATATCTCTGACAACTCTGACCTGGATGACTCTGATACAGACAACGCTGATGCATATGGGTACTCTGTTCTGGCTGTTCCCAAAACCATTACAGTCCCCTATAAATTATTCTCAGTAAAGACTACAACTACCGCTAAGCCTTTGCCTGAAGCCAAAGAAATTGTCTCTTGCCCTTACCTCACTCAGGCTAAGAGGTCCCCCGTGCTAGTGGAGTTGTCAGAAGAAGCTGCCAAGGTTGCTGACACTGTCTTCAAGAATGTGTCTGTTTTTCTCCCTCTCCAGACTGTTTATAAGGAGTTCCCAGGATTAAGATGCATGATTGAGAAGTGGGATAAGGAACTAGAAGAGGCTCAAGATATCTTGGCTGTCCTTCCACCCTTTTGTTGCACTACCACTCAAGTGGAGATATCCATTCAAAAAGTGAAGATCAAGGCTGTCTTAGACACTGGCTTGCCAGTCAATGTTGTTGCCTCCAAGCTTGTGAAGAAACTCAGACTTGCCCCTGACCTTAACTATCACCAGACGTATGGCAAAGCTGTACTGTCTATGACCCACGCCATAGGGGCATACTCCGCTCTACTCATGCAGTTTGACAAGCTTCTCCTAGCTGCGCCAGCAGTTGTCTTGGAAAATGAGAGTTATGATCTCTTATTTGGCACTCAATTCCTTGGGAAATATAATGGGATAGTCAACTTGAAAGATTGTTACATCTTTATTCTGGGATATGAAGTCCCTCTGATCTTTGAAAAGCCGGTTAAAGTACCTGAGAAGCGCCTGAAGATGTGCGCTTTGGAATACCCCACTGGGGTTTTTACCCTCAAATATTGCACCCACTCTTCAAACATGAAATTTCCACCCATGGCTTGTCCTGCATCTGAGGGGATCCCTCTCCTAGCCATGTCTGCTGTCACCATCCCCCCTGGCTCCCAGGTCATCCTAGACTCCCAGATATCATATGAACTACCTGAAAAAACCTTCTTGGAGTTTTACTCTCCTCCTCATTAGGGTGAAACAAACCTTATCTCTGTCCTGGAATCCTAGATGTCTCCCATAAGGACCCTGTTCAATTGTTGGTAGGCAACCTGACTGCTCTCCCCATGACTGTGTCTAGGGGGAAGGTTGTTGAGCGTTCCTGATGTCCTGTCTCTTCATTCCTTTGGTATGTTCCAAGATTTGAACCTACCAGAAGACAAGCCCCAAGTCCTATCTCTGTTCACTTCCCAAGACTTCCCTCAGTTGTCCCTGGTTCAACAGAAAGAGGTTGTAAGATCTCATAGTTTGGGGGAGATGATTGTAAACTAAAGCTTTTAAACCGGTTATATTTATGTTGGTTAAATACAAAAATGTAGGTAAGATTTGTAGTAACAACTGGACTAGGACTCCTAGAAGCTTATAGGAAGTAAAATAAGGGCTGAGATGGTTGATTAATCCTAAGAAAATAAAATAGAGTCCAGTATTAATGGCTGAGGACTTGGTCAAAAAATCAATTTCTAAGTCAGGGAATTGCTCACCACTAGTTGGAGGATTAAAACTATCAATAATCAAATTGTGGGTATTATTATAGAAACCACCTAGCTGATGAAATAGAAAGTCAAAAGGAATCATAAGATCAAAAATAAAACTTAAACTAAAATTTGGGAATGAAACACAAGCCATAAAACCTAACAAGTACCTTTTTTGAGGTGCAAGTCAAACAATCTCAACTTATTGTTGAGACTGGAGAAAACAAGCCTTTTATTGTGCTTTGTTGTGAAATGCAAGAATTGAGGTGAAAATTTTAAACCATTTTTGGTTAGAAAAACAATTCTGAAAAAATAGGCTTGGAGACAGAGGAATGCAGTAACTTAACTTAATTAAGTTAAACTATGAAAAAGATTAGAAGGAGACAAAGGCAGTTACAGCAAAGCTCTGGAAGTAAGAGCAAGCAAAAAAAGTAGGGGAAAACCTAGTCCAAAGCTTGAGAGGACAAAAGCAAGCATATAGTAAAAGTAAGCTTTTTTGGAGCCAACTTCTAATCTTAATTGAGTAGGTCAGGGTTTGAAACTGGGTGGCAAAAGGTAAGAGATGTTTGAAAATGATATTAAACATAATTTAGACATAATTAGGCTTTAACAAAGCCAAAATCAAACCCAAAAGATGGAAAATGACAGGGAAAAAGAGGAAATCATGAATAAACTACTAGTAGCCATCATGAGAAGAATTACAAGCCAGTGAGGATAAAATAAGTAAGAAACATAATAGCAGCTATGAATAAAGATGAATCCTGACAGAGGTACTAGACTTTCTAGATCAATTTTCTGACATCTTTTCTAAGGACAGTACCAACTATGGGTTAGCCAAAGGCGTTATCCATCAGATTGACACTGGCAACACCCCTCCCCCCTTCTGTGCTAAACCATATTGCTGCAGCCGCGTGAAAGACACCCAGGTATCTAAAGAGCTCAAACAACTGTTGGACGCTGGGCTGCTGTCACCTTCCCAAAGTCCTTGGGCATCCCCGCTACTCATCTTAAAGAAGAAAGATGAGGGTCATCATATTGTGATGGACTACTGCCAATTGAACTCTTTAACCAAAAAGGACTCCTGCCCCTTGCCACGTATTGATGATGCTCTCCAACGTCTTGGAGGCTCTAAGTTTTTCTCTGCCATGGATCTGGCATCTGGGTACTGGCAAGTTGACCTATTGCCTGAGGATTGCCAAAAAACTGTGCTCATTACATCTGAAGGACTGTTTGAGCCTACTTGCATGCTACAGGGACTCTGCAATGCCCCAGCTACCTTCCAAAGGGCCATGGACTCCATCATCTTTAACTTGAAGCTGTCATGTGTCCTAGTATACTTAGATGATATAACAGTTTTCAGTGCTACCTTCACCAATCACCTGGCTCACCTCAAAGAGGTGTTCATAAAGATTTGAGAAGCAGGCCTCAAACTAAAGCCTTCCAAGTGCGCCTTCTTCAAAGAGTGTCTTGAATTCTTAGGCCATGAAGTAACCCAGACCAGGATTCTCCCAATGACTAAGAAGGTTGAAGCCATTGACAAGTGCTTCTGCCCACCAACCTGCAAGAGGTAAAAGTCTTTCTAGGGATGATGAACTACTACAGACAGTTTATCCCTGACTTTTCCAAGACTAGTGAACCTCTAGTCCAGCTATTATGTAATGTCCCTTTTGAATGGACTGCCAGTCAGTAGCAAGCCTTTGATACCCTTAAGCAAAAACTCAAAGAGGCGCCAATCCTAGTGTATCCTGACTATAATAAGGAGTTCATCCTATACACTGACGCTATCAATCTTGCTATTGGGGCTATTCTGGCCCAACTAGACAACAAGGGTGTAGACCATCCTGTGGCTTACACTTCCTGCGTGCTAAACAAGCATGAGAAGAATTATAGTATCACAGAGAAGGAGTGTCTTGCCGTGTTGCATGCAGTCAAACAGTTCTGCCACTACGTGTATGGTACCCATTTCACAGTTGTCACTGACCACGCTTTGCTTAAATGGTTACAACAACTTAAGGAGACAGAAGGGCGCCTAGCTAGATGGGCCTTATGTCTGCAAGGTTATGACTTCACTGTGCTCCATTGCCCTGGGATTCAACATCAGAACGCTGATGGGCTATCCAGAATGCCCATTCTCACTTTACATCCTGCGGAGGCTGATCAGTTATACAGACTAATTGGATATCCTTCTTCTTGGGAAAGCAAGACAGAAGAGGTCTGACTGGCCTTGTCCAAGCTATCCAAAGGTACCCTCATATACAACAATCAGCTCTTCAAGAAAGTACAAGATCAATATCTGCCTTATGTACGACCCAGTCTTTGCCTCTCGTTGGTGTTGCAAGCTCATAAAGAGCCTGGGAATGGAGGCATCACCAAGACTTTTGACTGGCTTCAGAAGAGTTATTTCTGGGAAAAACTTTGCCTGCTGATCCTAGACGTTATAGCTAGTTGCCACAACTGCCAGCTGCAGAGGCCTTGAGCTGCTACCCATGAATTCAAATTAGTTCCCCCTCAACATGCTTTTCATACTGTCAGCATTGACGCGGTAGGTCCTCTCCCCTGCTCACGTTCTGGGTGTTGCTTTATCCTGATTGCTGTTGATCACTTCAGAAAGTGGGTAGAGGCTTGCCCTACAAAGAACATCACAGCTAAGACAACTGCTGCCTTCCTGTTACAAGATGTTTTCTACTACCATGGCTGTCCTCAAGTGTTGCTCTCAGATAATGGGACTAACTTCAATGCCAAGCTGGTAACCTCTGTTGTCAAATCTTTGGGGTCTCATAGTCTTTCTCTGCTCCCTACAACCCTTCTACCAATGGGGCAGTCAAGCGTGCAAATTCAACACTGGTCTCCATCATGAGGAAGCTCACCTACTCTGACACTACCAACGGGACCTATACTTACCTGCTGCTCTCTTTGTGTATTGCCTTAGCAAACATTGTATCACTGGGTACTCCCCTTTTGCTATTCTGTATGGGCAAGAGGCTACTACCCCATTGCTCTTGGGGGGCCCTGCTTTCCTCTGATAAGGCCATGAATCCTGAAAACCACATCAAGGATCTAGTCAACTGCATAATTGATATACAGGCCACTGCCTACACTTCTGCATACAAAACTAAGATGCTTGATATTTCTCCCAATAATGCTGGAAGAACTCCCCTGCTTGAGTTCAATATTGGGGACCATGTTTTTACTATCAATATAGAGTAGGGGAGCGCGCTTATAAGATAGACTTGTTGTGGATTGGGCTCTTGGAAGTGACCTTCAAGTGATAGTCAGAGTATACTGTGAAACTCCTCTTTAGTGGTTAATTGTTTGCTTATGTGCATGCCAAGTTCCTCTGCAAGTACCACCCCCTAAGGCCAATCTAGGGGAGGGCAATGTTGTGAATACCACTATTCACCATGTGTCAATTTTGCCTTTAGTGGGCCATTTTGAAGACAAATCTCTTGCTTTTGCTTTTGCCTCTTGAAATGAGTTGATGACTGAATCAGGAAATAAAAAATTTTAGTTTTTTGAATCTGCGCATCTCACTTGCCCCACTCATGCTTGTGGCAAGTGATCCTACTGTCCTGGTAGTGTTTTGTGGTATCAACAACCACTATATATTCTTTTTCCTATTTCACCAACAAAATTAAGTTATATTCACATTTTTGTCTTTGTGTTATCCAGTACTTCTGCGCCTCTCTCTAGTAATGACTAGTAAAGATTATTTTTCCAGGGCTGCAAGGTAATTGCATAGCCTTCCCTGTCATCTAAACGAGACTTAGTACAAATCCAATCCTAAGGTTAGAATTCTCTGTTGTGTGTCTGTGCCACGCCTCAGAACATGACACCCCTTCACTGAAACAACAGCGCACCAAAGCTTGCAATGTTAAACAAGAAAAGATCAAGGGGTAGCCAAGCCCCTAAAATCCTGCTATGCTGCAGATAATCAGGTCTATACCCTAAATCTTCATACTGCAAAGCTTGATCCCAACTGCCTTGGGCACTTAAAAGTCATAGCTGTCTATGACAACCATACCTATCAGCTTTAAGATGCCCAGAGTAACACCAAGAAGCTCTATCACAACCAATTACACCCCTGCTGCACTGTAACTGGCCAGAAACATTTCATAAACAACTTCCAAGATGTTCTACAAATCATATTTATGGTCAAGGACAACAAACAGAGGGCAAGGGAGAGTGTTACAGTTGAGGTAAGCATGTTGTCTACCAATATGTCTTACAACATATAGGGGTGCTCACAGAGCTGCTCTGTGGTGTATCTAATGATATGAGCCATTATGCTGCCAATGTCAAACATGTGGGCAATATTTTCAAGTTAGGAGTGTGGCCAATTTCAGGAAATGATCTCTTGATTAGTTATTTGCCACCCACACCATACCTGGATCCTACTACCATGCCACCACTTGTGGATTAGTGGCTTCCTTTTCCAGTATGTTAACTGCTGCTTCCCAATAAAGCTATTGTCCTACCCTTTCCTCTTGGACTGATATATTCCCTGATACAAACACTGAGCTATAATTAGTTCAGTTGCAATATTGGCATACATTTTTTCTAAAAAGATTGTAAACATTTATTACAGATTCTAAAAAGATCCCAGTTGGGAGGTTCCTGGCATGTTTGAAAGCTAACACAATTAAAGCAACTTTTGAGATAACATGGCTTCTGAATGACATGATTAAAATAGCACAGCTTAACTTGATTGTAATTGTTTTGAATGCATGCATTTTTTCAGCATACTAGGATAGTGTGATTGATCTATATGGATGATTGGAAACTCCTGAGTTCAGTAAGTATAGTTACTTGAACAGAAGAATCCAAGAATTTGAATACCCTGTACATAAGGCTTAAGAATGACTATTCCAATCCCTAAAACTACCTGCTATTCAAGCTATATCATCTTTTTATATTGAACCTGTGCTAAAGACTTCCCCTACAACAGTCTATTGAGTGATTTGGAATTTTCTGGTCCCAAATAGAAGCCTTTGGCTTCCTTGCTGATCATTAACTCTAGACATTTGGTCTAGACATTTGGTAATGCAGTTTAAGTATGGTTGCAAAATGAAATATTCATGCATGGCACATTGCCAGGAGGTTAGCATAGTCATTGATTCCAAATACAGTAGTTTTAGAAGCTATGGCAACAACCAAAAATACCTCAGATTTAAACAAAAATGGTTTCAGATTTAAACAAAATACAACTATTGGCAACCTCCAGAATTAACTCATTCTGCAAGTTGACTTACTATATGTTGAAAATCAGAATTAAAAATACTTTAATATCAACAGCATTGAAAAGTCAGAATTAAGTTTTAACTCATGCAGACTACTAAATGTTGACACTTTTTTAATAAGCAGAAACCTGTTTCCTGAACATTTTACTTAATAAAAATTAAGCTTCAAGATAGTTTTTAGAGTAATGTGACAACACAGATTTTAAAAGGTCCATAAAATTTTATACATGACAATTAAAAAAGTTCATAAAAATACACTTCAAAAATAATTCACTATGAAATTAGCTTTCCTTACTATAATAAAATTTTTTCCACTTATAAAAACAAAAAATCCAATACACAAAAAGATACTACATAAAATTTTACGTATTATAGGAAAGTTTAATAACCAGAAACAGTAATATAAAGTTTTTTATATTGAAAACTACAAAAAACATATAATTTACTAGTAAAATACCAATATAGGCCATGTAATACAGTCTAAAGCATCAAACTATCAATAGAAAATCAATGATTTTATAAAAAAACAGTGTCATAAATTATTAATGAGTTATTTAGAATAACTATCTATTTAAAAATATTATACTTAACATATAAGAACTATATAAAAATTAGGCAATATTCAATAAATTTAATTAAAAGCTAGACTGTGATCACCTGGTTGCCATTAATAACTGTGGCAATCTTCTTGATGTATTCCCCAATCTCTGAAAGCTTATATTTGGCCATGACAACTTCCTTGATCTTCTCTTCATATTGTTTCTCTTTGGTGGTTCTCTTCTTCTTGGATGGGTAGTTCTCAATATCTCTGATGGATGCAGCAGTCTTCCCCTGTTGGACTTTGAGGTGCTCATAGAAGGTGTTGTATCTGGGCTTGATTCCAAAGGAGGACTTGATATGCTTATGCCAGCCCTCCAAAGATGAATGTGTTTTCATCTCATCCTTAAGAACTGCCTGGTAGCAGTTCCAGTTGGCTTTGGCTCTGGGCTTAGTGACCTTACGTCCAATCCGCTGTGGTTCATAATATTCAATGAAAGGATAGAAGGTACCATCATGTTTCTTGGCATATGGATCCTGGCATAGGAGTTCAAAGGCTTGTCCAGTATGCTCTGGCTTTACAAAGGCTAGTGCTACAAACTGCTGATTTAAGAACTTGCACTTTCCTGATGTATCTAGATGGTGGAGCTTTCTGAGCTCAAGTAGACCCTTTAGTTTCTTATTGATAGCCTGTAGATAATGGAAAAAACACCCCTGGACCTCTCCATCAAAGGTGTTTACAAAAGTGTTATACTGGGTAGTTTCATAGCCCATGGTTATAGTTGAGGATCCAAGTGCTTTATATTGAGCTTCTTGTTCTGCAGCAAGGGTGGCTTCATCCTTTTCATTATCATCTGGATTGGCTCTAGTGTTATGGCCAGGGGAACTCTTTTTATTATTGGGTAGGGCTTTGATGCCCTTCTGAAGAATTTTAAAGGCTTTTGTGTAGATCTCTTCTGTTGCCCCAGGAAGCAGAAAGTAGGCAAATGGGAGCACCTTGCCTTCAATAAGGGAATGTACAGCCCATAGTTGGTAAAAAAAGCGGGAGCATACTGCAAAGGTACTGTCACATAACCAGGTTTCTAAATCCCTTAACTTCTCCAGGTTCTGTTGTGTATCATAGCATATAATTCTTGCCTCTGCTGTAGGCCCATCATCATGTAAAAGGAACACCTCATCACCATTGAACATCTTTAACTCCTCTGTCAAGACTAACTCTCCTTGGACCATGGCAGATTTCTTATGGGGGAATAGATCACAGTGTTTGTCACATATGTACTTCACTAGCTGGTTGTAGTCAGGGATGAGCTTCAGGCTCTCATTACTTAGGTGTGTGATGGCCTTAACTGCCAGATCAGAAGCCTTGATGTCTTTGGAGACTGAGATCATTTGGTAGAGGTACCACTTTAGAAGCTTTTCAATAAGATTGATTGGAGCATTGCATGTGTGCTCTCCTTTTTCACTAGTGACTTTATCCCATCCTTTTGTGTTAATCCTGGCAGCACAGCTTCTATCTTCACACACATAATGCTTGCTTCTTCCTGCTCTCTTTTGATTGTTGCAATTAAAATCATAGCCATCACAGACTAAACTTGCACCTCCTTTGACAGAAATTAGAGAAGGAAACTGAAGGAATTTCTTTGGGAGCTTAAACTCTCCTTTGCTGTTACATATCTTGTGAACCTTTAGGGGATCCCATGAGCCAATTGGTTCTTGATGATAGTCAGAAAGATAATCATCAGGATCTTCTTTATTGATACTTGATGAGGAGGATGGAGGTGCAGATTTGTTAGGAAGTGAAGGGAAATTATTTAGAGTTGGATTCTTGTGCTTCTAGGACTGGGATGGGCTTGATTCCTTGGGGCTTGATTCCTTTGAGCTTGACTGGTGTTCTGGACTCTTGGGTATCTTCTTTCTTCCTTGCTTGTTTAGTGGAACCACATCTCTTTCTGATTGGTACCAGCTTGGAGAAGAGGAGGGGGCAGGGGAGGTCTCTTTGCTTTCAGGGTCTGGGTCTTCTCCTTTGTCTTCTGTTTCTTTGAGGGCTCTTTGTCTGGTTTTTTGTTGGGGTAGGGACTTTGGGCCTTTCCGTAGGCTTTGGGTACTTTCTTGGTTGACTTGGGGCTCTTTTGTGGCTTCTTGGAAGATTTGTTCTACAATAATTAGAGTAGAGTTCATAAAGTAAAAAAAATCATGTGAAACATGAATAAAATTAAATAACAATAACTTGTTTTATTTTTTATTATTAAGTAAATAGTTTATAGAAGTATGGAAAGTAATTTTAGAGCTAGTTTATTAGTAAAGAAAAGAAAAAAACCATGTTTAAATAAAAAGTTGGCATTCTGGTAGTCACAATAGTCAAAAATATTTAATTTAGTTTTTCAACATAAAAAAATGCTTTAATGCTGACTGTCAGTATGATGACGTCAAAATTAAAGTAGAAAAACACTATATAAATCACTTATAAAGCTTGGTTAATATTTTCCAGAGTTGGTTTTTTAAGGCCAAAATTGATTATTTTTAAATTTAAAAAATTTAAAGATTTTTGTATGCAGCTTGTTAAAACTAAATAATAGGGATTGTAGAGGGAAGTCTAAAGTACAGCCCTGGGTACTTTGACCTGAATTACCATACCATTATATGTGTGCTTTTTGTTAAGCAGCAGTGTTTTACTAATAAACCAGTGAAGGTGTCAACATTCAGGCAGTCAGGGTTCTTTTATAGTAACTCTCCTATTAAATCTTGCTTAAATTATGTCACTTTGTTTGCTTAGCCAAACCCCTTTGTTGCAATTTAGGCAACGCGTTGATTTGACACAAAGACATCATTATAAATATATATAATTTCTAGTTTTAACATATGTGTTTTGGCTTAAGTGGACTTCTGGAAATAAGCTATAGTTTATCCAGTGAGTTTAAAATAACAGTAAATATCTAAATAATACAACAAACACTATGAAAGTTGGCATATATCTTTGTTCAATGCTTATATTAATATGCATTTAATAAAAACAGTAGTATAAAATATAAAAAATAGTTATTTTTAGAATATTAAGTATTTTATTAAGAAATTTATGGATTCTTATTTGGTGTCAACATCCAGATATTACTTACTGGAGTCCACCTTAATGTAAAATGACATAGAAACTTACTTTTCATAGTAAACTATATTGGTTTTTTGGCTTAAAATTAAGCCTTTGTTTAATTGGTGTTGACATTATGCCTATTCCTTTTTAATTTTGCAATTGTGACTTAATAATTCACTATGAAAAATTAGCTTAGTTTTGGAAATGCCTGATTCCATCAAATAAATACTAAAATAATGTTGACTTACTGAATGTCAAAAATTTGTCAAAATTCAGTAAGTTGACTTGCAGAATGAGTTAATTCTGGTGGTTGCCCAACTATCAGGTTAAAATATACACTCTGTTAACAGGTTTTGTGGCGTTAATGGGCAAAATGGGTCAACATAGCAAAGAAGTGCTCATACGCAAAGCAAAACCATTCAAAATATAATCCAAAATACATGGATTCACAAACAAAATGGTGTGAGTTGACTTTTGGTGTACATATGATTCCTATGTGAATTGGTGACAAAATACGTCCAAGCGCGGTGTGTCAAAACTCAATCCAAAAACAAAACACAATAGCAACTCACTATGTAAACAAAATCACTCACTCAGTGTGTGCAATAGATTTTAATCAAGAATGATACCAATGTATCTAAAATAAGACACACAATCCAAGACATAAATTTTAAAAATATTGTATTGGGTGCTTAATTTGGCGTAAAATCTGGGGAAATGGGTGGAAAGTATGTTGGGTGTTCTAAAATGGGTGTTGTAAAACCAGAAACAACTAATTAAGAAATAAAAAAATCTATAATTAGGATATTGGGTGGGAAAAATATTAATTAAATATCCATATTCAGGTAAAAGCAAAAATTAAAAAAAGGAGTAACTTAATTGAATTTTATTTAGTATTTTATTAAATTGTAAAATGGAAGGAACACAGCAACAGAGTGCCATTGCACACATTGTACGCCGCAGTTGCAGTGCCCCCGCGGGTCAAAGAACAGAGTTAGTGCAACACAAATGGCTACTCAGGAAGGAGACAGGAGAGGAGAGTTCAATAGTGACGCTGCACTGACACATCTGGTTTGAGGAGCACAAGCTGCTAGGGTGCGGAGAATCAACCCTTGGGTCCCCAAGCTGACCTGGAAGCCCATCAAAGTTACCTTCACCAAGAAAGTTAGAAACAAGGAAGTAGAACTTACTGTGTATGTGTTCAATGTTGTGTACTGGCAAGAGTCAGTCCTGTCACTCATACTGGAGAAGGTGAAGCCTGTACTTGATACTAGCTACAAGCCCTACGTCAGTGATGACAATCAGGAAGAGGACAAGGAGCCTGAGTTCTTCAGAATTGATGAGGGACAGTTAGTTCTCAAAAAGGTTGTAGCCTTCTACACCAAGGTACCCATGTCCTGTGTTGTGCCCAATGCCAAAAAGTCAATCCCCACTGCTAAAAAGCCCATCCAGAAGTGCATCCCCAACATCAAACACATCATCCTGCTTAAGCTAATGCATGAATCAGGCAATTACAAGGTGGCCGCGGCCCTTGTTGAGGTGGATCCCAAGTATGCCTTGAAGACCTTCAACAAGTTCATCAATACTGGCCAAGTCCTTGCCGCGGAGAAATCCTTGCGTGTTTCTACCATGCTCACCAAGGAGAACAAATTGGCAAACCGCCATTAGATAACCCGGGACTGTCATATTGAACTGGAAAATATACAGGCCATGGTCAAATCTACTTTTGGGTTTAAGGCCTCAATCTCCTTTTACTACCATCTGGTGAAGGGAATGTGTTTTTCCCGGAAAAAATTTGGGGTATCTCTGTACAATCAGAATAGCCCAACCAACATTGACATCCATAAAAAATACGCAGAGGAGTACACTGCCCTCAAAGCCAAGGGGAAAGTCAAATTCTATTACATTGAAAAATCAGCATTTGCCTCATCAATGTGTAATGGGTATGTCCCCAAAGGCTCAAATGACAGGGTGGCTTGGCGTGCTGCAGTCCGCGTCACAGCCTATTCAATGGTGGCTCTCCTCAGTCCAAAGGGGGATGAGCTGTACCAAATGATATTAGGATCTCACAATAGCCAGACCTTTCTATCATTTCTCCAATTGGTCCAGGAGCATCTGAGGCGCATGAGCCTGGGCTTCATCAACGTAATTATGCTGGACAATGTTGGTCTTCATAAGGTGGCTGATATTCTTGAGGAATTCCCAATGATTGACACTAGCATCATAGTGGGCCCCCAGCAATTGGCCACAGCAAATTTGCACCTTCTCTTCCTCCCTGCCTATTTGCCTTTCCTAAATCCCATCAAGGAAGTCTTTGAGTGGCTCAAGCAAGTTGTCAAGCAAGGAACCCCAACTGGGACTGAGGACCTGTTTGATTTTCTCCAGGCCGGGATCCACACCCTCCCATCTGAGACTGTGGCCAAATTCTATGGTCACACTGATTTTTTTATCCCTGCATGCCTAGCCAAACAGCCAATCAATTAAAGGCTTAGTGTGTCCAACTTTTTTTATATTCTCTAATCTACTATTTAAGATTTATTAATTAACATTTTATATTTAGAAGCTTCTAAGCCCAGAATCACATTTGGCAAGATCATCAATGGGTAAGTAATTTATTTTTTTATTTTTTATTACGCCATCTGAGGTTATCCCAAACACTCAATACTGTATTACACAAATGTATTTATATCACTTATGTCAAATAAATATAAAAATCAAATTAAAAAAAAACATAAATGTAAAATGTACAAATTAGAATTTATTTTATTAACGTATAATTTTATGCTTATATGAAAACCTTCTCTGGGGTTTATTTTGCAAAAAAATTTGCTAAAATAAAAATTATAAAAATTATTATAAATAAAAATAATCTAGAGTATAAAGATTGTGGTACTCTTACTACGGTGATGGGGGATAGTCTAAAAGTTGGTTGGTGGCCTTGGTACTTTACAAGCCAGAAACCAGACAGGTAGTTGGTAGTACAAAAGTGTCTGAGCCTAGAGAACAACAAAGGGTTTAGAGTAGTAGCAACAGCAACTACTTGAAAGAAAATCCTCAACAAGTGACTTCTAGTCAAGCTTATTTGGAAGTTTAGTTGATGGGAGGAGACTAGCCTTTGCAGTCCTTAGATTATACACTCAATGAAGTAATTGATGGTGTAGCTTAATATAAGGGGGTATAATGTATCTTTATTGAGAAGAAGAGAAGGGGTTTAAATACTACAACTTACTTGATAACTCAAGGTAAGTTGGTCATTGCTTGGGGATTGAGAGAGGGGGAAATGAATGTGAACATGGAAGATCAGCCCAGCAATCAGGAGAAGGTGGAACAGCCCCAGCAGCACAAGGGGGTTAATGAGGCTAAAGGTTGGGGTAGTCAATCTGCAACAACAGTTGGTGAAAAGTTTGGTGAAGTAATTTAACTGAGAGTTGGTGTACTTTTGATCCAGAATCAAGTCGTTGGGGTTAAACAATCCGGAAGCTAGTTGTTATCATACACATTTGGAATGATGGCCCTATTGAGAAGACAATCTGGATCCTATTCAGTCAGGTAGCACTCAACGGCAATCAGGATTCCAGCAACTGACTGGTGATGAGTTTCACCACAATGGTGATGTCATCAAGGTACACAAGGACACAAGAAAGCTTTAGGTCTCATAGGATGGAGTTCATAGCCCGTTGAAATGTAGCAGGGGCATTGCAGAGTCCCTGGGGCATATGAGTGGGTTCAAAAAGGCCTTCTGAGGTGATAAGTGCAGCCTTTTCTCAATCTTCAGGAGATAAGTCAACTTGCCAGTATCCAGAGGCTAGATCCATGGCTGAGAAAAACTTGGAACCACCCAGCTGTCTGAGAGCATTGTCAATTCTGGGCAAGGGGTAAGAGTCTTTCTTAGTGAGAGAGTTCAGGCGGCAATAGTCCATTACAATACAATGTCTGCCATCCTTCTTCTTGAGGATCAGTAACAGGGAAGCCCAAGGACTTTGGGAAGGAGCCAGTAGACCAGCGTCTAGAAGTTGTTTGAGTTCTTTAGACACCTGAGCATCTTCCACTCTACTACAGCGGTATGGTTTGGCACAAAAAGGGGGTGCATCCCCAGTATCAATCTGATGGATGACCCCTTTAGCTAGGCCATAGTCCCTAGGTCCAGAGGCAAATATATTGCTGAACTGATTGAGTAGGTCCAAAACGTCTTTTTACTGAACAGGAGACAGTTGGGGGAAATCAGCAGCAGTGAACAACAAGAGAACTTGAGGATTGTCTTCAGGTAGATTGAAATCACTAAAAGTTCCAAAGGGGTAGAGGGAGGCCACCTGATCTGCTCTCAGTATACAACCATGCCCTACAACCTGGCCTTGGGTCACCTGCATGGGCAGGGCTGTCAGGTTGGCAAGCAGTAATTGTACAGGTTCTTTGTGGGTTTGATCTAGAATCCCAGGACACAGGCGGGGCTCTTTACAGCTTAGGGATTCAGGTGAGTAGAGTTCCAAGAACAAATTTTCAGGTAGCTCATAAGAAATCTGGGAATCAATCACCACTTGGGAGCCCAGGGGAATGGTGATAGCTGCTGGTGCTAGTAGGGGTACCCCTTCTTCCATAGGGAAGGAAGGAGAAGGGGTACACATGTTGGAGGAGTGAGTCCTATACTTGAGAGAGAAGATACCTGTAGGGTACTCAAGCATGCAAGTTTTAAGACATTTTTCTGGGAGGCGCAGAGGTTCCTCAATAATCAAAGGAACCTCATATCCTAAGAGCAAAAGGTATCTATCTTGTAAGTTTACAATCCTGTTATATTCTCGGAGGAATTGAGTACCAACCAAGAGGTCATAGCTTTTGTTCTCAAGGACTACAGCGGGGGAATCAATGAGGAGTTTCCCAAACCTCATAGGTAGGGCAGAGTAGGCACCAATGGCCCGCGTTTGTGCCATGCCAGCTGTGTCATACAATTGAGTGTAGTTGAGGTCAGGGGTCAACTTAAGTTTCTTCATCAGTTTTGAAGATACTACGTTGACTGGAGAACCTGTGTCTAAGATGTCCTTGATTTTAACCTTTTGGATTGATACTTCCACGCGGGTTGTATCTTTCCCAAAGGGGGGCAAGACTGCCAACACATTTTGCGCAGCCTCTAGCTCCTTTTTCCATTTAGCTATCATGCACTGTAATGCAGGAATCTCTTTATATACAGTCTGTAGCAGGAGAGATACAGTCACATTTTGAAAGAGAGCTTCAGATAGCTTGGCAGCTTACTCAGAAGAATCAACCAAGACAGGGGGTTGATGGGCCTGGGCTAGGTAAGGGCGAGCCACCATGGCCTTGGCTCCATTTGAAGGTGCACAAGAAGTGGTGGTGGTCTTCCCAGAGAGAAGCTTGTATGGGACAGAGATAGTTTCCGGAACAGCCAAGACGGAATAGCCATAACTATCAGAATCTTCACTATCAGATTCTTTAGGCTCTGAATCACTGGAGAGATTGTGAAACAGATGAAGAATAGTTGGGCCAGAGGAAGAGAGAGCTTCCTCATCAGACAGAGGATCAGGGGGAGATGGGGGAGATTGGTCAGCAGAGAGCATCTCTGTTTCTAAGCTGACCTCTCTTTTCCCGCCTGTTCCTTGGGGTCACAACCTTCTACTTGGGGATTGGTGCAGGTACACAAATGGTGCCCAATTTGGCCACAGTTATGACAACCTTGCCTCTTAGTCTGTCCACCAGCACCCAGGGTCATAATGTGCGGCGTATGAGAGGTAGTCCCAGCATTGCTGGCTTTATTTTCACTTACTACCATACATCCATGGGTCAAATGCATGTCTTGCAAGAGCGTCTTAATGCTCCTCATAGAAGTGAGCAAAGCCTTGTGTGCCTTAAATTGTAGGCATAGAAGCTGGTTAATCTTCAAAGCATTTGAACAAGCTGTGTAGGCTTCCTGGGAAGTTAACTGTTGACTAGTGATTAACTGCTGGCTTTCAATGTAGAAACAATCTGCAAACTTGGCCAGGGTTTCCTTGGGCTTAAAGGTGATGTGCATAAATGCATCCTTCTTGACCTCCAAGCTATGGTATCCCCCAAACTCCTCAATAAGGAGGCGCTTCATGTCCTCCCAAGTGACAATGGAGGGGAGCTCAGGGACTACTACTTCTTGGAAATTGGGATGGAGACAGGTGAGGATATGTTTCTTTTTGAGTTTTTCAGTAGCCCTACGCATTGCAGTTTTGTAAATAGTTAGAAAGGCAGCAATGGTAGAGGTTTTTGGATCAAATATCTTCTTGAAGGTTGGTTTGTAGTTTGGGTCAATGGACAAGGACAAGGACTGACTGTTTTCACCAGGGTTGAGGACGTTAATATGAGGGTTGCCTTCAAACTCAAACTCAGAAGCAGGTTGTCTAGCCCAGAGGAGTTGAAGGCTTTCCTCTAGGGTGTCCAAGGTAGAGCTGTTCTGTCCACTAATATCCCTAGCAGTGGCGGCAGCAGTTCCAAATTTGTCAATCTTGATTTGTTGTACTGCTAATGTGCTAGCAACACCATTGATACAAGTAGCCAGAGAAGTGGTCTGAGCAACCAAGGGGACGACTTGTCCATTTAGGGTCTCAGTGAAGCAGGAGAGGTTTTGTACCTCTCTTTCCAATGTGTCTTGCCTATCAGCTACATCATTTGTCACTTCTGCAAGCTGATCTAGTGCACATGCGCAGTTGACCTGGGGTTGATCTTCCAAACCAGGGAAACAACCATGATTGTCATTAGCAGGAGTATTAACAACTTCACCTTCCTCTTCATCTTCAGATTCAGATGACAAATCCTCAGAATTAGAGAGGCGCTGTCTTAAGTACTCAATTTCACCTTGCAAGGTAGCCACCTGATCAGTGAGGGAGGCAATATGAGGGTCAGGCATTGGTTCAACTGGAGGGGGGTTCTGAACAGAAGCTTGATGACGAGTGGTAGCCTTGAGTTCAGCAATTGCCTCCCATACCTTGGTTTCAAAATCAGATGGGGCCTCAACAGGAGGAGCAGGAGGAGTCACCTTGATAGACGCTACCCTGTCATCCACATAATTTTGCACCTGGTATAGAGTGTTGCCTAGTGCAGCCTTATCCAGACTGTATTGATGCTGCAGATGGCAGCCCCAAGTATTAACATGAGCTCCTATCAATTCAAGTTGTGAGTTGACATGCTCCCTGAATTGATTAAGTTCAATAACCAGAGCCTCAGAATACTGGCAATGGTTTAGCAGAAAGGCCTCAATTTGCTCACACCACGCTGCCTGATGTTCATCCAATTTGCATAGTTGGTCCTTGATGTATCCAGGGAGCAAGGAACAAAGGGAGTTCAGGAAGGAGGTTAAGTACTTCTGTGACGCCAGTGAGTTGCGCTGGTTGTTGTAAATACATGCAAAGAGACTGTGGGACCATTCTTGATAGGCCATATTTTGAGCATGGTTATTTGAGCCGGTGGTGGCTACAGCATTTAATAGTTGATTCTGGGATCCTAAGGCAAGTTGATGGTGAACTAGGGCAGGTTGGATAAACTGGTTGACCAACACGCCAATTGTATCCATGGATTCCATCAGCGCGGGGGGAGACCAAAGTCCAAAAGAAAGGGGTACAGGTCTTCAGAAGCGTACCCAGGATGGAGGCCAGGGATAGTGTGAATTACCACAGTGCCAGAATGGAGAAGGGAGCGGACGGAAGCACATGCAAGCTTATAATTGAGAGAGAAAGCTGGAAGGGGGCCCACGCAGGCCCAGGAGACAGAACAAATATCATAGGATTTGAGGGGGCATTGGTGATGTCTTCTTCTAGAGAGGGACTAGAGACTTTAGGTTGTTTGGGTACTTCAGAAACAAAGGGAGAAGGACCAGAGAATGCGCAAGGGAACAGGGTAACCAAGGGGCTTGCAGCCCCTGTAGTGAGCACATTTTTGTTGTGTTTGACTCCTGGGGAAAACATCCAGGAGGACACTGCAGAAAATCTTTATAACAAAAGATTTGAGGTTCAAAGCTAGCCTTGGGTTAACCTTCAGGGCAAAATTAAGGGCATATACCTTAATTTCCTGGAAAACAAGATGTAAAAGTCCTTTTGCAAGAAAGGACAGGAAAAAGCTTGAAGATTATTAAAGCCAACACAAATTTGGATAAACTTATCTTTATTAGGAGAAATGATTCTACTTTAAATAGTAGACAAGGGACGGTGATCACTCATTAGGAAGACACAGTGGCTGAGGGGGTCATGTTGGGATGAGGCCATACCAGGATCAATCACAGACAGGTACAATAATCTGGAATGGGTGGATATTGGACCAGACCCATTTGCGGAAGGCAAGGAATATCCAAAATTGAAAGCGAACCCAGCCAAATCTTTGCAGCTATCAATATTCAAAGGCCATATCAAAATAGGATTAATGGCGTGATTTACAACACAGCGCTTCTGTAGTGTGGATCCATTGTTGAAGAAGACAACATCACCCAGATGGATGTCTGCATGGCCAGTGGGGTACATGGAGGCCTGGTTTCCGCGTTCCTGGATGGCCTCGAGGGCAGTGGAGCTACCCTCCATCTGGTGGCTCAAGAAAACCTGGTGCTTGGATTTTGAGCCATCCCAGGAGTTGAGTAATCCAACAAGGATGTGGCTGTACTTATAGCCATCAGTGAAATCTGGGTTTGTCTGATAGTAGACAAAACTCTTGGCTGAAACAGCCAAAAATGCACCAATGAATGTCCCCTTCTTGGCTTCTTCCTCCCTTTTTGGGTGGTGACTCTTCCTTGCGCACCAGAATTGTCAAAAGCTATTGATAGCTTATAGTAGGAGATAAATATAACATCATCAGATAAACTTGTCAAGCATCAGACCAGGGTTGATTCAATGCTAAGATTGTACAGGAAATTCTCAGCGCCATCTCATTGGTCACCAGCAACATTGGTAAGAACCTGTATTGAAGCCACCTTTTCGTACATCCAGAGCTGCACCATGCGCTTGGAAACCCATATGTTGTGGTGTGCAAGTTTTTTGGGAACTGGGTCAAGGAAAGATTGGGATCCTGAGCAAGAGATCAAGCATGATTGGGTAGGCCTCAGTGATTTAGGACTTGGGGGCCTTCTTGGGTTTTTTGGCTGCCCTGATCAGATTCCCGCATGACAGTAGCTCGGGTAAATTGCAACTGGGCGGCAATCTGTTCCCAGGACAGACCCTGAAGATTCAGTGCCACAATTTCCTGAAGAATTTGGGCGGTGATGATTTGTCGCTTGGGGCGCTGGGCCGTGGAAGCTGAAGCTGAAGCCTGATTGGCTGAGGGGGAGAGGCAGGTTGGGTGGTGGCAGGAAGTTGTTCTGGATTGAGGTTGCCATCCTGATTGGTTGATTGGCGGGCAGCTTGTGTAGGGGTGGGTACAGGAGCAGGGGCAGAGCTAGACACTAAGTGACAAATGAACAAGTCAAAGCCATATGGGTCAGGGGTCAAGTACAGGTCAGCTTTCTTGTTACCTGCCTCAAAGGCTTGGGTATAAACGGATGCCTCCACGTTCTGAGCCTTGCCTCCATTGAAGCTGGCTTGGCTGCTGCTGGCTTGGCTGTTGGCGCTGTTGAAAATGTTGCTATTGAAAACCATCTTAAAATAAAACCTAGGATAAAATCACTAAAAGTAGAAATTTTAAAATTATATGATTTATTTTTATTGTAATCACTATTTCATATTTGGAAGGTTCTCAAAACCATTATACACAAATCTGGAGCCATGAAAATGAATAAAATGCCTCTGTTCCTAAATTTGATAGCTGTTGATTGGCTGTTAAACTGTTATATTTCTATTTTGGGCTGCTCACACTACACATCTTGTGTGACTTCATTTTGTTTCATGCCTTTTGAATCTTTCTTCTAGATTGTCCAAATTTTGTTTCATTTTAGTATTGCAACCAAGCTTCCAGACTTGCCTGCTAACATATCTTACGATACACAGGGGGCGCTTGAAGAGTTGCCCCTTGACGTATCTAATGACATGGACTAATCTGATGGCAATATCAAACGGCAGGTACTTCATCCTAATTAGGAGCGCTACCTATTTGACTTGCTGATCCCCGCACAAGTTATTCCTCAGCTTCAAACCTTACATGGAACTTCCCACCATGCCACCCCCTTGTGGCCTTGTGGCCTTGTGGCTTTCCCCATATGGTATATTAATCACAATATTCTACAATAAACAATACCTTATTCTTACTATTCTTTCATTTCTATTGGACTGTTGTCTTCCCCAATTCCAAATACTGAATCCTCATTGGTTCAGTTGCAACATTAGTCCTTCTGTCGGTGCCTCATATGAATCCTGATTGGATTATAATATACTACGGGATGGCATCCATCCATCTCACTTATTGTGTCAGTTCATTTCGTTTGTGGTTTAAACAATGTCGCTTGATGTTTGATATAATTTCGTATAATGGGCTAGTGAAATTTCGTTTTTGGTTTGACAGTTCATTTATTAACCAAAAATATTTTAATTAATTGAATCCTTAATCTCGAGCGACTTGGATTTCGTTTAAATCTGAAACCATTTCGTTTAAATCTGAGGTATTTTCGGTTGTCGCCATAGCTTTTAAAACTACTGTAAGCTACGAAACTATTGGATGGCAGTGGTATAGAACTTCTATTGGTGGAATATATTTTAAATGCTAATTTTAGGTTTTGGACCGTTTTTAAATAGGGCTGATGGTTTCAATCAATTAGATCCAAGAATGGGTTCGTTTCGAGTATAATTACAGAACAGTTGGCTTCTAAATTAGAAAGTCTAGTTGACGGATTGGATTGAGTTAGGATGATCTAAAAATGACCCCATCCTAGATAGGTTTCTATGGTTTTAATTGTACATATTTAGTTTAGCATTTGCATTTAATGCGGTAAAAGTTGGTGGGCCCTAGTCCATCTATTTCTACTCATGAGCTTGTACATACCAGGGTGCTGGGCTTTTGATGTTGCCTTGGTCTGGGACCGCCATGATATCGACTTAACCCACCCTGAAGTACCCATCCTTGGCTAGGCCGTTGATCTGCTGCCGAATCCCAGACCAAAAGAACAAACTTGCACGTTGCTTGATCTCACATCGATATGATGTAATTTCCCCTATTTAAAAGCTTAAAGTTAGCCCTTGGAATTAACAAGCAAATTAACAATAATTCTGCCCAGACAAAGCTGTTTGGTTTAATTCATCTGAAAATGAGGCGAACTATATGATAATTTAGGCTCCTAAAAAATCAATGCTTCTAATAAATTCATATTAAAAATATCTTTTTTAAATCATTATTCTTCGGGAGCCCTAATGATGATTGACCGCCTTGTTAAACTCTGATCAATGAGAGAAATCGATTGGCTGGAATTGGGAATTTTTTAAGGGCCAGCATGGAAAGTTCTCTAATCTCTGTTTGCTCTAGGAAATGAGGTAGACGGCCCAAGTATAATACAGGGTGAAATACAAATATTTCCGTTCCATTCGCAATTTGATGGTGGCTACTATCCCTCGTGGAGTCTGTCGGAGTCCAAGCCCTGTTCTGGACTTTGCAGAATAATATTTATCTATTATAATTCTCACTCCCACCAAGTTAATCTGGAATAGGAACTATTACTTCACAAGGAGTCTCCAGCAACAAACGAAGCCACTGGCCATTCATGTTGTGGACTTGAAGAGCTACATTCCCTAGCCTAAAGCCTGACTCCTTACATTCCGCCAAAGATCCAGATAGTCGATCCTGTAGGTAATTCATGCACTGGTGCATGCTGCTCATCCTGTTTATGCCGTTAACTTTTTAACTGCTTTGCTATTTAAGGCTAGACTTCTATTCCACACTATTTAATAAAACAAACACTCAGCTTATTAGAATCATATTAGCTCATCACCTTATATTCCTAGTCCAACATGATAAATTTTTTCGATATCCGATAAATACTTTCATCAAACCAAAATACTCATCATTCAAGTAGTACTGTAGTAGCAAGTCGGTCTTCAGGGAGCACCTTGATAATATTCCAAAGCCTGAAAAATATCCTCTCTCGATAACGAAATTATAAATATGGAAGAAGTGAGGGCGACCAAAACTGGCAAGCCCGGGTTCAACCCAAGTGACCCCCCAAGCAGTAAAGCTTGGGAAAAGTATCTGCTTTCCACTAGCTCGTGTCCACCTTCCCCCAAGCCTCAGATCATCAAGCTAGTGAGATCCTTGAGCAGCATGCAGCTTTTAGCTGAAACAGGAGCTTGTTTCCCTGAAAATTCCTCCAAGAAGAGTTCCCTTAAAAGGAAAGGTCGAATACCCTCGCAGGCGATGGTCTCTCGGAATTGACCAGCTATAATCTTGTCTTTTCAGATTCCCCAACCCCCGAGGCGATACAAGATCTAAGCCATGAGCTTGAAATCATTGAAAAGAATCTCTGCGGTTTTAATCAGGAGGAAAGCGGTAAAGGCCTTGTGTCTATCCCTAGTTTGGAGCCCAGAGCAAGCTCGACAAGGTCTAGCGCGCATTCCATTCGCCGTATCTCTAAAGAAGCATCTATGGCTCGTCATCTCATGAAGGAGAATGCAAAGCTTTTAAAGAAAGTTGATAAACTAGAGTACGAGCTTTCTCAGGCCTATGATTGCTCACGATATAATGAATCATTCCCAGTGAGGACGCAGTTACCCCTAATTGAAGAAGACGTCCCAATAGCTATTGCCACTCTCAAATCAAAGCTTGCGCAAAGTGAGGAAACCATTGTCAAGCAACGCCTTCAGCTCGAAGCTCAGGATGCCCGCGTCTTAGACCTTGAGGACAAGCTAAACAGCCTTTCAGATTCAACCTTGGTAGCTCAACTTAACCAAACACATCCTCATATACCCGAGGCAAAGCTATCTAGACGGACAAGCGTCCTCGTAGAAAATGGCTACGTCGACACAAACATAAGAGGATTCGTCACGGAACACTTCAAGTTGGAGAAGGCAATGGAGCGCAACCCCAGTACCATCAGTCACGCACTCCGGTCCCCGGTCCATGTTTCTTCCACTGGAGAGCAACTGCCTCTCCCGATCTATTCCACGGGCATCCTTAAAGAGCCTCTCCCCCCCATTGATCTGTCTTCTGTCAGTGCTTCGCAAATATCCTCCCCCGCCCATTCCCGAAACTCTTCACTCAACCAATTGGTCAAATCCATGTCGATCTCATCTTTAGCCAAAGATACCCCACAGTTCAGCTCGGGAAAATCCAAAAAGCCGCCTTCAAGCAACGGCAATGCGCCAAGCTGGAATAACGAAAAGAGAGTAATGGAAGCCACCATAAAAGGATTGGAAACCGCGCTCCAAGATTCCTACCAGCAGCACACCTCCCTCCATACCTCTATCCACAAACTCTCAGCCCGCCTAGAATCCGCAGACTTTTTGCTAAAGAAGCAGAAGGAGTCTCACAAGCAGGCTTTGGACACCCTCATGGACCAGATTGAACGATCCAAACTAGAAGCCGCCTCGTTCCAACGCCAGCTGCAGGACATCACCCGCCAAAACGCCACCATGAATGGCCAGCTGCAAGAGGCCTTGGCTCAGCTATCAGTCCAAGAGAAGAAGCCCCGCTTCTTTTGCTTCTAACCCCAGGCCTATCTACCGGAGCCTCTGGATGGCTATGGCGCTTTTTACTACTAACTTGGCCCTCCCACTTTAGTCCTTAACTATTAAACATCAAAATCTGTCGTTAAATCTACCATTTAATGATATCTGAATCCCAAAGTAACATTTAAATATTTTAGAGGATTCTAGTCTCTAGTTTACATCGGAAATCTCCCTCAACTCTTGGCTTCACTCTTCTTGAGCTAATGCTATCAGAACTATGTGCGTTCCAACATATCTAATAAAAATCAATCCAAGCCTACTTTGTAGCAAGTTTCTGATGTTTGATATGCATGTCCAATGCCATGGCAGGACCATCTGACCATGGATCAGTCCAGGCTCCAACTTGACTCATTACCCGAGATGGGTATCAACCAATATCTGCTCAATTATCGGTGCTGCCTCAGTATCACCGCTCATGACACCCAAATGAGATCAAGCCTCTTTCATATGACCTACCATGAGCTATCTTTGTCTTTAAAGCCATAGCATGGCTATCTCCTTTCAGAGTACAAAACCCCTTCTTCCTTCCAATAAAGATATAGCTTATTAAATCCTATTTTCTTATACCCCCTTGATAACCATTGCCAGTAACACAGTTACAACACCAGTAAAATCAAATCCCGATACAGTAGTTTTAAAAGCTATGGCAACAACTGAAAATACCTCAGATTTAAACAAAAATGGTTTCATATTTAAACAAAATCCAAGTTGCGTGAGATTTAGGATTCAATTAATTTATAAAATTTCAGTTAATAAATGAACTCTCAAACAAAAAACAAAATTCCACTAGTCCATTATATGAAATTATATCAAACATCAAGCAGTGTAGTTCAAACCACAAACAAAATGAACTGACACAACAAGTGAGATGGATGGATGCCATCCTGGAGTATATTATAATCCAATCAGGATTCATATGAGGCACCGACAGAAGGACTAGAATGAAACAAAATTTGGACAATCTAGAAGCAAGATTCAACAAGCATGAAACAAAATGAAGTCACACAAGATTTGTAGTGTGAGCAGCCCAAAATAGAAATATAACAGTTTAACAGCCAAATAACAGCTATCTAATTTAGGAACAGAGGCATTTTATTCATTTTAATGGCTCCAGATGTGTGTTTAATGGTTTTGAGAACCTTTCAAATATGGAATGGTGATTAAAATAAAAATAAATCATATAATTTTAAAATTTCTACTTTTAGTGATTTTATCCTAGGTTTTATTTTAAGATGGGTTTCAATAGCAACATTTTCAACAGCGCCAGCAGCCAAGCCAGCTTCAATGGAGGCAAGGCTCAGAACGTGGAGACACCCATTTATACCCAAGCCTTTGAGGCAGGTAACAAGAAAGCTGACCTGTACTTGATCCCTGATACATATGGCTTTGACTTATTCAGTAGTCACTTAGTGTCTATCTCTGCCCCTGCTCCCGTACCACCTCTGAACAAGCTGCCCACCAACCAACCAATCAGGATGGCAACCTCAATCCAGCACAACTTCCTGCCACCACCCAACCTGCCCCTTCCCCTCAGCCAATCAGGCTTCAGCTTCAGCTTCAGCTTCCGCGGCCCAGCGCCCCAAGCAATGAATTATCACCGCCCAAATTCTTCAGGAAATTGTGGCACTGAACCTACAGGATCTGTCCTGGGATCAGATTGCTAACCAATTGAAATTTACCCAGGCTACTGTCATGTGGGAATTCAACAACCTGATGAACAGGGGGAATCTAATCAGGACAGCCAAAAAGCCCAAGAAGGCCCCTGAGTCCCAAATCAATGAAGCATACCTAATAATGCTTGACCTCCTCCAGCGGGATTCCAAGCTTCCCTTGACCCAGGTCCGGAAGCAACTTGCGCACCATGGCATTTGGGTGTCTGAGCGCATGATGCAGCTCTGTATGTATGGGAAGGTGGCTTTAATACAGGTTCTTACCAATTCTGCCAACAACCAATGGGATGGCGCTGAGGATTCCCCATATGATCTAGACATTGAATCAAACCTGGTCTGATGCTTGACTAGTCTGTCATATGATGATATGTTTGTCTTGTATTATAAGCTATCAATAGCTTTTGACAATTTTTGGTGAGCAAGGAAAAGTTGCTGCCAAGAATAGAAGGAAGAAGGTCAATAAGGGGACATTTATTGGTGCATTTCTGGCTGTTTTAGCCAAGGGTTTTGTCTACTATTAGACAAACCCAGATTTCATTGATGGCTACCTGTACAGCCACATCCTTGGTGGATTACTTGACTCCTGGGATGGCTTGAATTCAAAGCATCAGGTTTTATTGAGCCACCAGATGGAGGGTAGCTCCACCACCCTTGAGGCCATCCAGGAACACAGACACCAGGCCTCAGTGTACCCAGCTGGCCACGCTGACATCCATCTGGCTGATGTTGTGTTTTTCAACATTGGATCCACACTACAGGAGCGCCACCCTCAGGCTTTCAACAATCTCTATCTTGGGGCCGTTGACCACAATTTTCTCTTTGGCCACCAAATGGTGGCTGACTTGTTTGCCCAAATTGTCTTCCATGTGAACATGGGCAACCAATCACGGAAGGACAAGCGCCTATCACCTTGTGCAACTGCCACCTACCAGCCTATCCAGCCAATGACAGACAAGGAATACCAACAACAGTATATGGCGGCCATCACATGCAATCCTCCTACCCCTATCCCCGCCACCCCCCACCTTCCAGCACCATCTACCCAATCCCAGACCCCCCAGACCAGCACTTTCTCAATGTCTTCCTTCTTGCACTATTCTGCCTACTAGGCATCACTCTTCCCTGCCCCAATAAACCCCCTGTTGCCAAACATTTTCTATTTATATTATCTTTATTTTGAGTTTCAATTGTTCATGTTCTCTTTGTTTATAGTTGATTTTATTCTTTATTTTCAGCTTATTTATATAAAATTGTATATTTACTATGCCATGTATCTAGATCCAGAACACAGTTATTTTTAGTACCCAAACACAGTCTCTTGTGAAAATATTAACAACAATTTGGTGATCAGCTAAATTTGAATTAGAAAATTATAGGTTGACTGTTTTTAGATAAAGTTGTTACTGATCCAAATTCAAAACCTTAATGATAAACTTTAAGCCAATCAGGAGCCTAGTGATAAAGTGATTGTTGTGGCATAAAGGGTCATTCAATAATTCTTTGGTGTATGTGCGCTAATTAATATGATTGGCTGGATGTTTTGCCATTGTGGCCCATTGCCGCTGTGGCACACAATTGCAAAACATCCAGCCAATCATATTAATTAGCGCACATACACCAAAGAATTATTGAATGACCCTTTATGTCACAACAATCACTTTATCACTAGGCTCCTGATTGGCTTAAAGTTTATCATTAAGGTTTTGAATTCAGATCATTAAAAACTTTATCTAAGAACAGTTAACCTATAATTTTCTAATTCAAATTTAGCTGATCACCAAATTGTTGTTGATATTTTCACAAGGGGCTATTTCAAGCGTCAAAAATAATATGGTAATCAAGGAAACAATGCCAACACAAAGCAAAAGACACATATTGAGATGAGCGTAAAACATATACAAAATGGGTAAAAAGATGGGATAATGTAGTAAATGGGAAAACAAAAAGGAATTAACAAAGAGGCAACAGTATCAAAATAATACAGAATTTATTGGGGTGAAAGCTATAAAAACATATGGAAAATTTAGTAAAGAATCAATGAGAGAATTGGAGAAGTTTTGAAGGATCTCAACTTGGCAATTGCCAAAATCAAAGACATTGACTGCAAGGTCAAGGCAAAAGTCAAGGCTGCTGTCCTTATAGGGGACAAAATTGACAAGGTGTCTGCAAAGGCCCTAATGACAAAAATACCAGACACCCCCAAAACAACAATTGAAAGGCTTTTAAATGTCCAGAAGCACATTGTGGAAGGCTTTTTAATTCAAGTCCTTTTCCCTCTCTGCGCCATTCATCTGGGTTGACAACCCTGAGATGTATGAACATCTTAAACCTGCAAAGCGCACAAGAACTGTGGACACTGAATTGCCAGCACAATTACTTGCACCAAGAATGGCAAAGCCTGCTGAAGCTGCCAGCAAGGAAAAAACCCGCAAAGGTAATCTAAAAAAATAAAATTAACAACAACTTCAAAATACTTAGCTTTTTTTAGAGAACGTTGATGGTGAACTCCACCAAGTCCTGGTCCCCTTTGTCACTGCCACATTCTACGCAAACTACGCCTGTCAGGGACCCACTTCACCAGAATAAGGTCTCTGTACTCCATCCAGTATTACATATTTATTTCAGGCAAGATGGCCTTTTTCATCAACCCAGCAGTAGCGCTCACATTCTTCATAGCAGGAATCATAACCAAGAGGACCAAGTCAGTATTGTAGGAGATCAAGAAGAGAGTCATACATAGTAGCAAAGCTAATACACCCAAGCTATCACCAATATTAGTAGTAATCATTCTAAGAACTAACTAGGTTTCCTATATCAAACTATTGTAGTAAGCAGTAAATCTGGTAATTGGGAACAGGATAAAGGTTTTTTTAAAACAAGAATTAAGGAAGGGAATTATCCACTTTAATAACCATAAGGTCCAACATCAGGAGATCTCAAAAACCTCTGTTACGTATCAGGGGCAAATGGTTGAGCTCAGAGTTGATCATAAGCATGAAACCTTGCAGTTGGATTTTGGTGATAAGCAATATGGAGTTTCACAATACCCTGGAGGTGAAACAATCACTGGAGGAATTGAATAATCAGGGAATTTGTTTGAATGTCTTTTAGGAAATCCAAATCATAATTGAAAACAATTTAAAAATCCCTTAAGGATAATTAATGATGTCATGAATTGGTTCCTGACAATGCCAATCATGTGGTAAGGCAGCTGTTTCTGTCACCCCCTGTCTTGTGGGAGCTCAAAGACAGGGTCCATGGGTCCTTTCCAATGTTGCAGGAGGCGTTGGCTGAACTTACGCATGTCAAGGGGGCATCCAAGTGGGAAGTTACTGCCTACAAGGATGCCCAACTGGTCTGCCTGGACCCAGTGGTCCTCAATGGAGTTTACTGTGTAAACTCCATTGAGCTTGTTTGGGACATCCTGGCAACGCTCCCATTCAAGAATGTACTGGAGATGGGCCAGGCCCATGCAGTGGATGCTTCTGTTACCCCTTGGATCACACACTCTATTACCTACTGGACAGCTTTGAGAGTGCAGTGGGAAAATTGGCTGTTGCAGATGCAACAGCCATGAAGAAGACCAAAATCCTCCTTACTGACTTTGGGCTGGCATGGAGTGCTGACAAGACAGGGGTCCCTGCAGCCATGGAGCTGACCTTTGAAAAGACCAAGCATGAAAAGAAGATTAGTGCTGTATACAACAAACTTTGTGAGTTTACTGAAGCCTTTGCTGGGCAAAGGCTTCACCTTGTTGTTTACCTGGGGTATCTCTTCTACTTTGGAATGGGCGCCAGTGTAGAGGTTCTTGACGGGGTCCTCCTAGAAATTGACAAGGCCAGGCTCTCCCTGGACAGGAAGAAGGCCCCCCTGGGTATGACTTGGTGGATCACATCATCCAGGACGCCCTGGTCCTGGCTGGTATCTACGGGTTTGCAGCCCCGCCAGAGAAGCTGCTCCTCCATTTGCACCTGACCCTACTCCCTTTTACTAGTTGCTGTGAATATTTTAATAAGGGTGTATCCACTGTCCACAGTATGGCGGTGGAGGTTGTGCACCACCTCCATTGCGGGGTGGTACATACAGAAGAACTCACTACATGTGCTCTTAATAAATTCTCTCTTCCAATAAAAATCATTACAATTCATATTATTTTTATTATAATAAAATTTTCTAATTCTTATTTTAGCAAACAAGATTTGCAGAATATATCCCAGAGAAGGTCTTAATGAAAGCATAATAATATATTTCAATAAAATCTACTTCTGATTTATACACTTTACATTTAACTTTTTTTGATTATTATATTTATTTGCCAAAAGTGATATTAATGCGTTTGCGTAATCCAGTATCAAGCGTTTGGGATAACCTTAGATGACACAATAAGAATGATTATAAATAAATTACTAACATTCAGTGATTGTCCTGCTGAATGTGATTGCGGGCTTGGAAACATCTAAATATAAAATGATAATTAATAAATTTTGAATAAAAAATTAGAGAATATAAAAAAAGTTGGACACACTAAGCCTTTGATTGATTGGCTGTTTGGCTAGGCACACAGGGATAAATGAATCAGTGTGGCCATAGAATTTGGCCACAGTCTCAGCTGGGAGGGTGTGGATCCTGGCCTGCAGCAAATTAAAGAGGTCCTTGGTCCCAGTTGGGGTTCCTCGCTTGACGACTTGCTTGAGCCACCCCAAGACTTCCTCAATGGGATTTAGGAAGGGCAAATAAGCAGGGAGGAAGAGAAGGCGCAAATTTACTGTGGCCAATTGCTGGGAGCCCACTCCAATGCTAGTGTCAATTGATAGAAATTCCTCAATAATATCTGCCACCTTATGGAGACCAACATTGTCCAGCACAATTATGTCGGTGAAGCCCAGGCTTGTGCGCCTCAGGTGCTCCTGGACCAATCAGAGAAATGATAGGAAGGTCCAGCTATTGTGAGATCCCAATATCATTTGGTACAGCTTGACCCCCTTTGGACTGAGGAGAGCCACCATTGAATAGGCTGTGGCGCAGACGGCAGCACGCCAAGCCATCCTGTCATTTTAGCCTTTTGGGACATACCCATACCCATTGCGCATCAACAAGGCAAATGCTGATTTGTCAATGTAGTAGAATTTGACCGTCCCCTTGGCTTTGAGGGCAGTGTACGCCTCTGCGTATTTTTTCCGGGTCTCAACATTGGCTGGGCTATTACAATTGTATGGGGATACCCTGAGCTTTTTCAAGGAAAAGCACATTCCCTTGACCAGATGGTAGTAAAAGGAAATTGAGGCCTCAACCTCAAAAATAGATTTGACCATGACCTATATACTTGCCAGTTCAAGATGGCAGTCTGAGGTTATCCACTGGTGGATTGCCCATTTGTGCTCCTTGGTGAGCATGGTATAAATTTGCAAGGATTTCTCTGCAGCAAGGACTTGCCAGTATTGATGAATATGTTGAATGTCTTTGAGGCGTACTTGGTATCCATCCTAACAAGGGCTGCAGCCATCTTTCAATTGCCTGATTCACGCATTAGCTTAAGCAGGATGATGTGTTTGATGTTGGGGATGCACTTCTGGGCGGGCTTTTTAGCAGTGGGGATTGACTTGTTGGCATTGGGCACAACACAGGGCATGGGTACCTTGGTGTAGAAGGCTGCAATATTTTTGAGCACTAACTGTCCCTCATCAGTTCTGAATAACTCAGGCTCCTTGTCCTCTTCCTGATTGCCATCACTGATGTAGGGCTTGTAGCTAGTATCAAGTACAGGCTTCACCTTCTCCAGTATGGCTGACGGGACTGACTCTTGCCGGTAAACAACGTTAAACACATACACAGTAAGTTCTACTTCCTTGTTTCTAACTTTCTTGGTGAAGGTAACCTTGATGGGCTTCCAGGTCAACTTGGGGACCCAAGGGTTGATGCTCTGTACCCTAGCAGCTTGTGTTCCTCAAACCAGCTGTGTCAGTGCAGCGTCACTATCAAACTCTCCTCTCCTGTCTCCTTCCTGAGTAGGCATTTTTGTTGCACTAACTCTGTTCTTTGACCTGCGAGGGCAACTGTAACCGCAGCGCACAATGGGTGCAATGGCACTCTGTTGCTGTGTTCCTTCCACTTTACAGTCTAATAAAATACTAGATAAAATTCAATTAAGTTACTCCTTTTTTTAATTTTTGCTTTTATCTGAATATGGATATTTAATTAATATTTTTCCCACCCAATATCCCAATTATAGATTTTTTATTTCTTAATTAGTTGTTTCTGGTTTTACAACACCCATTTTAGAACACCCAACATACTTTCCACCCATTTTCCCAGATTTTACTCCAAATTAAGCAACCAACACACTATTTTTAAAATTTATGTCTTGGATTGTGTGTCTTATTTTAGATACATTGGTATCATTCTTGATTACAATCCATTGCACACACTGAGTGAGTGATTTTGTTTACATAGTGAGTTGCTATTGTGTTTTGTTTTTGGATTGAGTTTTGACATACTGCGCTTGGGCTATTTTATCACCAATTCACATAGTAAACATATGTACACCAAAATTCAACTCACATCATTTTGTTTGTGAATCCATGTATTTTGGATTATATTTTGAATGGTTTTGCTTTGCGCGTGAGCACTTCTTTGCTGTGTTGACTCATTTCACCCATTAACACCACAAAACCCTGTTAACAGAGTGTATATTTTAACCTGATAGTTGTATTTCATTTAAATCTGAAACCATTTTTGTTTAAATCTGAGGTATTTTTGGTTGTTTCTATAGCTTTTAAAACTACTGTATTGATCCTGCTTAAAATCCATAACCTTGACTGTCACAGCACCAAAGTTATTGCATGGTATAGAGAGTCCAAGAGAAAGAAAGCATCAGAAGCAGAAGGCTGTCAAGCCTTTAAAGCTGCTACAGGATATCAACCCTGGAATTGATAAAGATGTGTCTTAGCAGCCCTTATTGCCAGGGCCCAGATCTACACACCCAGTCAACCACAAAAGCAGCAGGCTAACATCCCCACAGTAACCCAAAAACAAGGACATATACCCAAGAAAAAGGTCACATCAGGAATAGAACTCATCACCAGGGTGATCCAAAAAGCAGTACAACCTGCCTAAAAATTCTCCTGAGATCAAAGACAGCTGAGAACCCAGCCCAGGGGTTAACAGCCCTCAAAAGCATTATGTCTGCTAGGCCAGATACCAAAAATAGTCACAAAGCTCTCTAGTATTATAAAACAGCCCAGTCACTACAAGCTCTTGATCAGGTAATACAGTAAACCTTCTACAAATATGCAACCCTGACCTCCCCATCTCTTCTATAATCTCATTATGTGGAAAAAAAGTTGCCACCAATGATAAGTCCTCATTCCACCCTACCAATGAAATCTCTTGACTGGACTCCACTAAATTCTAAGAGCACCTGTTTATCAAGTAAGAGAAGGCTGGGCCAAACTTTCCAACCCTAACTGCACCCCAGCCCAAGAAATTTCTAAATAAGATCTCAGAGAGGGCACTAGCTCACAATTAGCCAAGCTCTCTTTTATCTCTGAGACAAACTAAGCAGAGAGCCATCTAGAAGCAAAGATAAGAGTATCACAAGTCACCAGAATAGGCCCAGATCCCTCTTTCCCTATGATAAAAATTTTGCTGTAAGAATCAATTGCTGGAAACAAACCCAGCACCAAAATTCAGTTAAACAGCTAAAGAGTTGAGCAACTTAACCCCTGCCTTTGACAGGAAAGTGAGTAAAGACAGCCAAAGTGCTGTGAATATAAATATTTGGAATATATTGATTTTACCTGTGAGCTACTGGGGATTATAAAAATGCAACAATAAAGTAGAGGCAAAGCTAGTATATACAGCTAAACAGAAATGTGTACCTGAATTGGGATCACATTCCAGACAAGAAGGGGATGGTACATGCTTACTCTGAGGCAATAGCAGCCAAAAGTAAAATATTGTACAGAGCAGCATGTTAAAGCGCAAAGGTGGATGACACAGGCTTTGATTTGATTAAACTTTAAGAGATCTGCAGCTAAGATGAGTCCAAACTCCAGCTTGCAAGCTCCAGGAGTATTCTGGATGAAGTGGGCAGATGTCTTGAACCAACAAGTGATGAAATGCTGAGTCTAATGAGCTGGCTAGGACAAATCTTATTGGCAAGCATTGGGATAATTCAATCATGAGGGAAGATATTTAAAAGGTGGGAAAATCAAACTTGCGGTGTAGGTTTTTAAATACCTTGATACTTAAGAGCTTTGAGATGTTTTGGTGTGAAGGCCTCTATACTAGCTGTAATTGCTTGTTTTACTGACACTACCAATGATGGCTGGGATGATCCACATGTGAAGCTGTTTGCAGGTGTGGGATGATGTCTTCTAAGTAGAAAATGGTTTCATGAAAGAGATAAATGTTTGTTGTTTTGTTTTTTTCCCAGAAGTGATGGCTGGGACTTTCTCCAACTGAGGCAGGTGAGGATTTTTTGCTTTAGAGTGGTAGTAAGATGACTCTGTATATACCCAACATGTGGGGGATTATTATAGCCAATTAGGGTTCCAAGTTTGACACTTGGAACCCTGTGAGAGAGGTGTCAATTGGGTGTAATGTCAATACCCAACAGAACACCTTGGCGTGCACATTAAATTTTCCAAAATTACTGGCAAAATAAGTGAGTACATATTACACAAAGGTGTATACAGCTATGGAAATTGTTGAGTGGGCAAAACCAAGGTGGGACAGGAGTAAAGCTGGGGGGAGCTTAATTGCACTGGCTCCTTGTAGTACTCATTGGTAGGTTTGTGAAAAAGTCCATACAGTTTGAATGTGGTTTGGTGGCTCCCAATCCCTAGGCAGGCTGTAATTACAGCAGAGAATATAAGGTGGTCATCTTCTATCTCCTGGGAAAGGGTAGAAAAAGCTTAGTGTATTGACTTTCTGTATGGATAAGTCTTGTATGTGATTTGTATGATATGATTGCGGGTAATTTCACTTAATAATAGCACAATCTATCATCAAGTGATTGTATTTTATTGTACACTAGTTCCAGGATGTGGCATGAATATTGAAAAGCATTGGATTGGGAACACCAAACACTTGGTGTTGCCTGAGATTCCCTTTCTGTGGTGGCCATGGAGTGAATAAAGTGGCAATGTATCATTGATTTCTGTCTGGCAGTAACACAAGGAAGATTGGGGCTTATTTATGCACTTAAATTCATTAATTGCACTTGGTGCATAAATATTGATGCAGTGGAGGTTGTCAGGCCCTTCCACGTTTGGAAGGTTCTCAATTTGGGCAGCAGTTTCTTCCAAATTGGAACTTGGGTAAATAGTCTTTTTTGATTCCCCAATTTGGCAATTTCCCCATTTGGTGGGGGGCTGGCTGGCCAGCTTTTAAGGATGAAATCCCTGACTACCTTAACCATCTTGGTTATATGAAGCACCAAACAGAAGGACCAGCAATACACCACACAGGTTCAACAGAGAAAGAACTTAAAAATTCTGCCCAAGACACAGATTGAACCTGAGACCCTAAGGAATCAACTAAATTTAGTTTTGAAAGCAATTTCAAACTTAATATGCTAATTTATAGTCCTTCTATTCAATAAACTTTTGTTTTCACCATTCAAAATGATAAGGGGATCATAACTTACTCTACTATACGCTCAACAGCTGATTGTCTGGAATCTTGGTTATGTCTGCACCCCAAAGTAACTACTCAAGCTAACAAGCAACTGTTGGTAACCTCTTTTCTGAAATTAAGTGGTGCTTTAAGTAGCCTGCTTAAATTATGGTTTCCTCTACTAAGTTTCTTTTTTACCTCATACCATTATTTTATATACCTAATTAGTTACCAACTGAAGTAGCATATTTTCCAGTTCCTCGCATACTTCTATCCATTCATGAAACCCAAATTTTACTACTCTTCTTTTCAGAAACCTCTTGATTTATGGATACTCAGTATCAGTATTTAAGAAGGTCAGCTTTCATTATTTCATTTGTTCTAGCAATAAAGCATATTTCTCCAAACACAATCTTTTTGTACTCCCACTTATTTTGACACAACTTTAGAGCCATGAAAGAAACTTTATTTCTTTTCTGGTGTCTAACCTTGCTTCTGCTTCTTTTCTTAGACTTAGAAGGACCTTTACACACAACCAATTTGCAAACTCTTCACCTGATAAATCTCACCAAGAGAAATCCCTGGCCCATAGTTTGTTCAAGTATCTCTCAAGTCATTGGGGAAGAAAGTTAATTATGATCATAATTCCCCTCTCCCTCCTGATTCCAACATACCCTTGGTCAGACTTAATGTCTTCTTTTACCTGTTAATGTACTTGTTAAGATACTGTCACTTAGGAAGGTTTAGCTCCTTGATAGGAAGATTTGCCTTCCTAGGACAGTTTGATCACTTGGTGATGATTACAGTTCCATTTGGGTCTGTGATAGCAGGACTGAATCTAGGACCCTTGCCCACAAGATTGGAAATTTATTCCCCTTTAAATGGGTCCCTGACACCAGCAGCAGCAGGTGGGCAGCTGCTTGGTCTGCGACAAGCCTATAAAAGGCTGACACTTCAAAATTTAAAATTTTAGGTTCTGTTTTTTTCTTCTTGCTTTTTGTGGAAGTTTCACTAATTTGGGGGAACTGTTGCAAGTAATTGATTTTGTTGTTTTGCACTGAAGTGCTGCAAAGATTGATTCCTTCAACTATTTTGTCAGGAATATTCCTGAAAGGCTCCTTGCTGGTGCTTGAAAAGGATAGATAATTGATGTATCCTTGTTGTGATTTGGGTATGGTGTATGAGTAAATGTAATTGTTTACTTCAAATATGACCTTAATTATTACTAAAGATTAGGTCAAGATATATATCTAGCCTAATGCATATAATAAAGTATAATTTATGTAAATTCAATCTTTTATTTATAAATCAAGGAGATAGTTATATAGTATTTGAGGGATTAATAGGAACCATAGAGTACCAGGATCTTCTGTTCTGCAGTCAGGTTTATCTATCACTTAGACCATTATTAACCTAATTATTGGATGATCATTAGTTAATATATCCTTGGAGTGCAACTTAGTTAATCAATCAGACTAGTTATCATCCAGTACAAGAGTACCATTGTTCTATTGTCCACCAAGCTTAATGGATCAGTTAGTTGTTACAGTGAAGGCTAGTTTACATCCAATCAGTTCAAGACATTCCCCCCACTAAACTAGACACTACTGTAAAAGTCTAACACCTCTTTCAGTATGATGAACCAACCAAAAAGGGAAAGAAAGTCAGTTATACGCTACACAGATGTTCCAAAACCAAGAACCAGAAAGGCCCAAAGGGGAATAACCAAAATTCCTGGTGACAATGTACTGGTTCACTCACCTGTGCTAGTCTCAGAAGAGACTGATTTTATTGAAATTTCAGGCAGTGAAGTAGACACAGCTCTTCACAGCTCCTCTAGTACAGCCTCATATAAACCAAGCACCCCGTCAAATAACTCTGTAGCACAAGACTCCGGCATGCCTACTTCTTCACAACTTTCCACTATTGCCTAGAAGAGGAACCATATTAGTAAGAGCAAAACTCCTACACCTGTGTCCACTAATAGATCTAATGAACCTGGGCCAAGCTTGATCAATCTCCTTTGAGAGTTGAACAAGGATGAAGAAGACCATTCTTCTGGAATAATACAAGAGGATAGTCAAGGTTCTTATATTGAAATGGCTGCTATCCTTCAATGGGAAAAGATTCCTACTCTGCATTTCCGTGGGCCAGTGGTTATGTGGTCAACACTTATGTTAGCTCTGGAGAACTCTTATGTGATCTCCACAAAAAGACTTGAAGTGGGGAATAATATTCACTGGCGTATACCTAAGGTGAAAATCATAAGATATGCCCAGTTGTGCCTTCAAGACTTCTCCTTTGATGGGTTATGCTTAACAGACAATCAGATATCTTGTGCCCTTGAACTTCTTGAGCTAGTCTTTACTGTGTGGTCTAATCCTAGGTCTGCTGTCAGCCCTGTGCCCTTGTGGCATGGTTCAGATAGTCACAAATATTGCTTGCAACAAGCTATGAGTACTACCCTGGACCTTCTCAGTTATAATTGAGCAGGAAGCCGTCAGTCCATGATGTTAGTTGGAAACTTAGTGCTTAGTGGCTCCAAGGTTGTTTATCATCAGAGGCTGCACCATATGCCCAAGTATATTGAGTGGCTTCTTAAAGTCATGTACTCTGTAGGAGGTAAGACACCAGAGTAATATGCCCAGAGAGATAGTATTCTCTGGGAATGCATCTTGCTTGGACTTGTGTTCCCTTATTCTATTGGCATAAACCATGTCAATTTCCTTCCCGTAGATGAGTCTCATTTTCTTACTTTTGAATTATGTTGGCTGCCTAGTGTCTGGTTAATCTACGCAGCAGTTGCCAAGGTCCTCATTCAATTGTGTCTGGGGTTAGAGGCAATAGCAACTTAATAAAGCACTGATTTTCCTGACCCATCCTATTCTTCTTTACTATAAGCTTTATCTCTTTCCTGATGTGAATAGGATAACAATCCATGGATTATTTTCATTGGGGTTTTCTTTTTCTGAATTGTTATCCATAAAGGAGTTTATGCTTGACTACTTGAAGCCTTGCGCATATATTGTGCATGGACTCAAGTGATCAGTTGGCCTGTTTTCAGATCCTTGAGAGTGTAGCTATCTACTCTCACTTTCTGGACTACTTTGACTGGGCCTTGCCATAGTGAGGCAAGTTTGCTTTTGTAGCCGTACCCTTGGTTGCTGTAGAATTATACCAAGCTTCCTATCTTGTATGCAGGGAGGGCTAGCCAAGTTTTTACCTCACAATCCATATCTTTCTCCTTTATCACCAAATTGGTAGAGTATGCCTCAGAATGTAGCTTAATTAAAGTCTCTACTAAATTTCAGATAAGCGTCAGGAGTAAGAGGATTGTTGGTTTTAACTAAGCTGTAGAGATGTGGAGAAAGACTTGGTTGTCAACCGTAAAGAATCTGGAAAGGGATTTTTCCTGTGGCCCTGTGGAATCCTATGTTGTAAGCAAAAGTAGCTGTCTGAAGATAAGTATCCCATTCCATTTTGTGGAGATGGCTCAGCTTCCTTAAGATCTGTGCAAGACTTCTGTTTGTTCTTTCTACCATTCAAATTGTTTGAGGATGATATGGTGTTGAAAGGGTACCACTAATACTCATAAGTTTTTTCATCCTGGGTATCATGTATCCCGTGAAGTTTTTCCCATTATCTGTTAGCAATTTTTGTGAGCAGCCATGTTTGTAGAGTATGTTCTCTAGAATGAATTTGGCTGTGGTCAGTGCCAACTGATTGGTAATTGCTTTTTCTTCCACCCATTTGGTGAGCTGATCCACGGCTACAATTATAAACTTATTCTTGCTGGCAGTGAGTGAAAGGGGTCCTACTACATCTATAGCAACGGTGTGGAATGCAAAGCCAGGTTGGATTAATTAGTATTGCTAGTGCAAGACCTTTGGTTGCTCTATAGTGCAGTCATGGCAAGCAGCCAAGGTTTCTGCTACATCCAAATGCATTCCTTTCTGGTAGCAATGCTGCTGTAGCAGGTTGAGGGTCTTATGGATACTTTCATGGCCCACAGTACAATGTGCTGATACTACTGCATCTGTACGTAAGGATGGACAAATGTATGGTAACCACTTCCCTTTATACAACTTAAAAAGCTGATTATCCTTGACACAAGTGTCCACCGCAAGAGCCTTCAGAATTTTCTGAATCTCAAGCAGCTCCTCCCCCCACATAGAAGGTTTCAGCATCAACTTATCATAAAGCTTGTCTGCTGCAGAGGAAACCAAGACAATTATAGGGAGCCGCAAAAGACAATATGCATTCTGGTGCATAGCGCCTGCGCAATGGATTATCTCATACTCATAAGCCTGTAGCTCAATAGCCCATTGTGCTAGTTGTCCTTCAGGGGTTTCAACCATTTAAGTGAGGCATGATCTGTTACCACTGTAAAGTGTACTCCATGGAGGTATACTCTAAATTGTTGACAGCATAGATAACTACCAGGCATTTCCTCTCAGTGACTGTGTAATTCTGTTCATGGCTATTAAATGTACAGGAACAATATTCTACAGGGAGGTCTTGATCATCATTGTCCATCTGAGAAAGGACAGTGCCAATTTCTGTCAAACTAGCATTTGTATGCACAATGAAAGGTCAATCAAAGTTAGGATATGCCAGTACTGGCTCCAATACCAATGTAGCTTTCAGGTCCTCAAAGGCTTACTGGCATCCTGTTGTCCATGAAAATTCAACTTCATTCTTCAACAAGTGAAAAAGCGGACCTCCTAGTCCTACAAAGCTTGGAATAAACCTTGTTTAGTAACCAATCATTCCTAGGAGCACCTGAGCATCTCTTTTGTTGGACAGTGTTTGCATGTGTATGATGGCTTCAACTTTAGAGGGAACAGGCTGTAGGCCATCTTTACTGATGATATAGCCAAGGAATTCCAAATTTTATTTAAAAAATTACACTTCCCTGGTTTCAGCTTGATATTAGCCACAATAAGTTGTTGGAATACTGCCTCTAAATGTTCCAAATGTTGATCAAACATTTGTGAAAAGACAATGATGTTGTTGAGGTAAACCAGTAAACAAGTTAACTTAAGGTCTCCCATCACAGAATCCATGGCTTGTTGAAAAGTTGCGGGGGCATTTGTAAGTCCTTGTGGCATCCTAGTTGGCTGGAAAAGGCCTTGTTCTGTAATAATGGCACACTTTTCCTGATCTGCCTTTGGAAGGTCAATCTTCCAGTAGCCACTGATAAGATCTATTGCACTGAAGTACTTTGCTCCTCCTAGCTTATCCAGTGTGCTGTCAATGCAAGGCAACAGGTAAGAATCTTTTTTGTGACTGAGTTCAACTTGCAATAATCCATTACCACGTGATTTGACCCGTCATTTTTCCTCATAATCAACAATGGTGAAGACCAAGGACTCTTGATAGAAACCAAAAGACTGGCTGTGAGTAGTTTCTGTAACTCTTCATTGACAATGGCTTGGGTGGCCAAACTGCGTCTTATTGGTCTTGAGTGTATAGGGGCAGTCCCTTGTGTATCCAATACATGTTCAACCCCCAGAGCTTTTCCTAGGTCATGATTGTTCTCTGCAAAGACAACATTGTATTTCTCAAAAAGGCACATAGCTTGGTCTTTCTGGTCTTCTGTCAGACCATTTAGAGAGTTGCGCAGAATTAGCAATAGAGCACTTGGCTGATCACACAGTAGCGTGAACTTGCTGAATTCACCAAATGAGATGACATCTGCAAGGCTAGAGTTTTCTTCCAACTTCATATAGCCCAAAAGCTGATGTTTTTTCACCTTCAGCACTTTATCAGAAAGATTTCCCAAGAGTACTAGGATCTCATGTAAGGATGGCATGACAATACCAGGTAGAATTCATGGTTCTAGTTGTGAACCATTGTGGAGCCCAAATACTTCACCATGTATCCTTTTTGGAAAGCTGAGGCTCAGGCCTGTATTGTGATTTTCTTGGGATCCACTTGGAATGGAGAATTTGCTGGAAGAATACAAGGGGATCCCTTTATACTCCTTGGTAGCCAGCGGCAATACCTTAATTTTGCGCTGTTGCAAGGTGTATGCTACTGGCATGTCTTCATTAGTGTATTTCATATTGATATAGTGTACCTTTTTTGTAGGAAGATCTTTTGGTCCATCACCATGATAAAACATAGGTACAGAGTGGCCCAAAATGCTGAAGGTACTATCCCTATGATTAATCATAGTACCATACATTGCCATGAAGCTTGCTCCAATCAGAATATTGTAACTCTCATTATGAAGCACTATTGCAGGGGCTGTCACCACCAATTTACCAAAGTGTAATGGTAAAGATGAGTAGGCTCCCAGTGCCTTTTTTCTGTCAGGTCCAGCAGTTCCAAATTCCTTGTTGTAGTACAAATCCGGTGCAAGTTTCATCTTCTTGACTAGCCTGGTTGAAACAATGTTACTAGGGGCTCCAGAGTCCAGAATTTCTCTTAATCACAGTTTATAAACCACTAGTTCAATGTATGTACATTTGTGTCTTTCTCCATAATGAAGAGAGGTGATTTTTATAACCTTATGGATATCTAACCCTTTAAACTGGGCAAGAAATGATTCCAGCGTGGTTGTAACTTGTGCTTTAGAGGCTTTAAGGTATCCAAGCTTGTGGAGACTTGCACAAACCTCAATAGTTGAGACAACTTTTTAACAATGTCACTTTTGTGGGTGACCTCAGTGTAAGGCATGGAAAGCTGCTCAGCGTAAGGTATAGAGACAGTATCAACGGCTTGTTGGGGAGGTAGGCTTTCTGTACAAATTGCCTGTTTCCTGGCAACTGCATTGACAGCTAAAACTCTGTGAAGAAAGTCTTCATTTATTTCTTACTTATCAGGTAAGTATCTTTCTGGGCAGGATTCTTGATCCAGCAGGCAGTTGTTGCAATCAGGAATGTTAGGGTCTGGATCAATTGGTGGAGAGGATTGATTACAACTAGCAGTCAGGGTTTTCTCCTCAACCTGAATGCTTAGCAGTTTTTTACTGCTCCCCATCCTCTTCTTGGTCCTTGTCTTTGTCTACTGGCTTGTCCTCTTTGCTGGCTTCCTAGCCCAAGTGCTGGAAATTAGCCTTGGGTTGTTTGCAATCCCAAGAAAGATGTCCTAATTGCTCACACTTTTAACATGTGTGAGTGATTGTAGTACTGTTGGTTGAGGGTGTCGCAACAGTTGTTGACTTTTTCAAGGGATCCTTCTCCCAAGTCTTGCCTTTGGGTTTGTTAGAAGAAAAGGAGGTGGATTTCTTATAGTCTGGGAAAGAAACCTCAAACTGCTCTTTGAAAGATCCCAGATGACACATAAGTTCAGATACTGTTCTTGTACCATAGATTCCAGACTTTAGAGAAATAGAAAGCTCCCTGTTAGGACGTACATAGCTAAGAAGGGCTCCTTTTACATCAACAAAATTAGCTGCACCCATTGACACTAGGGTATGTGCTTCCAGGTAGAAGTGCTTGGAGAAATACATTAGGCTTTCCCCCTTCTTAATTTTTCCTTCTGTGAACTCCATTTTGCGGCAAAATAGAGCTTCCTTGTTATCAAACTCCGCAATCAAGGCCCTGGACATGTTCTTGTAGGTCCAGTCTTGTTCAAGTCTTGTCATTATTATAGTCTGCGTTTTCTGAATCCAGGCAGTTGAAAATGGTAGCGTTCTTCATGGCTTTGTCTGCTCCATACATGGAGTTATTATAAAGCCAGAGAAACATGTGAATGTTTTCCTTTTTTTCAAACTTAGGTAGATTGTTTGGCTTAAAACTCTGGATCACCAAGGAGGTGCTAAAGTTATAACTTCTTCTGGGCAGAGGCAAGTTATTCCTCTGGGTCAAGGCGCAGAATTGCGCTTCAAAAGCTGCCTCCCTAGCATTGTTACTGGTCCTGTAAGTTGAAGCGGTGGCACCAGGAAGAGGTGTCTTGCTACTATCCAATACTGGTTCAGCCACGTAGATCTTCCTCATTGTCCAGTCTATATTGTCCTTGTTGCTTTCATAGCTATGGAAAGAGCAACAGTCTTCTGACATTGCCTGGCTGGTGATGGATAAGACACTTTGGCTTCTTCTGGTAGTTATCTGTGGCCCCGGCTCCAACATGGTCTGGCTTGCGTACACCTGGAGTAGCTTCTCTACTTGGCCTTATAGCAGCAGAATATTGCTATGTTGTGATTGTACTTCTTGAGCCAGATCTTTAATTGTGTGGTTGGTTACATACAATTTGTCTTCAAGTCTCTTGATGCACAAAACTTGCTATCAAGAAGCAAGTTGTTCTTTTCCTGGATAGCCCAATGGCTATTCCTTAATCTTTCCAGATTATCATGATTTTCTTCTGTGCAATTGTGGTTGTGGTCAATCATTTTTGCAAACTTTGGGAATTTCATGTTAAAATGGTTGCAGTCAGAGAGGGATTGACAAAGGCCCTTCAATCTCACTGACATGTGTGGATAACTCCTCCATGTCCCGTTGGACTATGACAGTGGCTTCTTTGTTGGGTTTGGTGGAAGGCCCATTCTCAATCATTCTTAACAAGCAACAGAGTGACTCTAATTCACTGCATAGGAAGCAGAAAGTGGCATCTGCTCCTTTGATGTGGTGTGTGACCATGCCAAGCCAATTATTGTCCAGTCCTTTATGTTCAAACATGGTTCCAACCATTGTGACCACATAGTTAGTCAGTTTCTCTTCCAGCTGTGCTGACCAGTTTGCAGTGAAGTTCTGCTGTCCAGCAAAACTATGTAATTGATGGCTAATGTTGGACATGGAGCTTACAAGCTCATTATACAGTTGTCTGAAGAATGCTTGCTTATTTTTAATCAAGTTTCCCTGATGTGAAATAAGAGAAAGTTGATGGCCCAAGTGAATTTGGTTGTTGCAAATGACCGGGTGCGCAAATCTGTGGATATATTCCTTTGCTTGTTTGACTGTCTTCATCTGCAACCAAAGCTGGTTGGGAGTAATCCCTGTAAAGTTTTGGAACTTCTCTTTGGCCGTAGTACCATATGATGGTAGTACCACCAGATTCTCATGGACTTCCCCATTCTGATATGCACCACAGTCCATACTACCTATGGCCTACTCCAGCTGCTGCTGAGTAGGTTTGGCATTCCTGTCCACTTCCAGTGGAATTGGGATGTCAAGGTGCAAGGTGGACTGGTCCTCAATCTGGCGGGGGTGTTGTATGTCAGTCATAAATTGACCAAACATAACAAATCCATTAGGCAGACCATCCCTTGTTCCAGCAAGGTGATTGATCTCTGTGAATATCCCATCAGGGTGATCCTGAAGATGGCAAGGGAAAGCATGGAGAAGGTTATCTCCATCTCCTCCCTGCGCAAAAGATGAGTCCCCAATAGGGCAGCGAGTACCTTTGGGCTGTTGCATGCTAAAGTGAGCACCAAATGTTGTGATTTGGGTATGGTGTATGAGTAACTGTAATTGCTTAACTTGAATATGACCTTAATTATTACTAAAGATTAGGTCAAAATATATATCTAGCCTAATGCATATAATAAAGTATAATTTATGTAAATTTGATCTTTTATTTATAAAACAAGAAGAGAGTTATATAGTATTTGAGGGATTAATAGGAACCATGGAGTGCCAGGATCCTCTGTTCTGCAGCCAGACTTATCTATCACTTAGCCCATTATTAACCTAATTATTGGATGATCATTAGTTAATATATCCTTAGAGTGCAACTTAGTTGATCAATCAGACTAGTTATCATCCAGTACAAGAGTACCATTGTTCTATTGTCCACCGAGCTTAATGGATCAGTTAGTTGTTACAGTGAAGGCTAGTTTACATCTAATCACTTCACAACAACCCTGAAATGATTATACCAAGGGGTAATGATATCCCTAGACTAGCTGTGATGAGAATAAAGATAGGTTTTTTCCTGTGATAGATGTGCTTAGATAGCATTGAAATCCTGATACCAACTGGGGTGATAACACAATTGGGTTACTTTACCTAGAAATGGGATAAAGTTTCTCTTTCTATGGCTTAAGAGTAGCTTTAAAGAGATCTTACTGCTGCTAGGCAAGCATAGATAGCCCATAACCATTATTAGGGTGGCTTTCCAGAGATAAAACTTTAGAACTTAATGATTTGGAGGTATCTAGGAAGTGAATTAGGTCTTTTTGCGCCTGAAAGCTCAAGATGACCACTTAGATGAGTAAAAGCAGTAGTGATTTGTGAGGTATGTATGTGTCAGGAATGACAATTTGGATGCACCTGGATACCAAAGTACAGAACCAGACTCAAACTCTGAACAAAACCCTTTATAGACTGCCAGTTCCAAAGACTGGGAATTGATCAGCTCACTACCAATTGACAAAGTTATTGCCAACCTGCCAGGACCCAAACCTGTAACTACCATGTGTGGTTTTGCCAGCAAACTGCCAGTGCAAGATGTCAGGAATTTCCCCAAGGTGTCAATACCTGACACTGGTGGTTTGCCCAGTGAAATGCACCAGTCCCCCAATGAGAGCTGCTCTGAACTCCCCCAAATCCCAGGAAGTGGCACTGAACTTGAAGAGCCATCCAACTCCCAAGTCATCAAACAGAAGGATTCAAAGTCTTCTCATCCCAAAGCAGCCAGTGGTAGCCCACCAGTGCCAAGCACCACACTGCCATCTAAGACCACCAATGCCAAACTTCCCAGGCTCAAGAAACCAAACCAGGAAATAAAGCCTGGCAGCGCGGTATAAGTACCTGCCAGGCCAAGATCAATCCTTATTGTCATTTTAAAATAAAGGTTATAAGATATTGGCTTCCCCAATTATTGCTGTAATTTATCCTTGTCATCTGCCAGTTAACTCAAAGATCATATGACCCTCCTGCCAGTCTGCCAGCTATGTATTTTTTGCCAGGTGCTCCATTTGGTCCTGTCCATTTTACAGAATACCCCTTGAAGCCCAAGTAACAGGACTACACCACAGATAATATATTAGCCCAGGATCCCTTGGCCAGAACTAAAGAGTTAACCAGATACAACCAGAAAGGCCCTTGGTATGTTAATGAGCCACACCTGTTCAGAGATAAATACAACTTCCTTCCTGCCTACCAATTAGACATGGAATCACCTGTAACACCCAAAACCATGCCCACATCTGCTGCTGAGCTTCCTCTGGACCACACCAATAAGCTATTTGGGATTGTATATATTACTCTCATGGAAGTAATAGATATTATTGTCAATGCCCTACCTCATTAATTTAAAGCTAATCCTTTGGTGGGCCCTGTCAACTCAGTCCGCAAATGCCAGTCCCCAAACCCTAGCAAGCCAGCAGATCAAGGTTGGTTCACTGATAGTCTACTTCTGATAGCCTAGGTGTGATCCACTGAGGGTGACTTAGCACCCAAAGCTTAGATGGATTCCACTGATGAGAGTTATTCTAAGTGGGACCCAATTAGAATACTAAGCACCCAGAGTGTAGGTGGGACTTTCCCCCTGATTTTACTATAATGTTAAAGATCTTAGAAAAATGTTGAAAAAGGGCAAGAAAAACAGCCTAAATATTATTCTACTATTTAAATTTGATAAGGTCAAACACAGAAAAGGCTGGTGCTGGAACAGGGAACCATGTAACAATTCAGTGCACAAAGTGTTAAATTTTTGAGCGTCAGGAACAGTAGTAATTGATTTTCTATTTGAATTATGATAGAACTTCAGAAATGATAAAGTTCTGAACGTTTCAACTATTGGTTGATCTGGAGTTATGCTTACCAATAAATATAGGTTGGTGTAAACTTTGAGTGGTGTTGGGGAACTCTTTTCCTTGTTCTGAGTATTCTCTCCATTTGAAGCTTCTTTTTCATCATCCTTGGGAGTTTTGTTTTTAGTTTTTTTGGTAGGCATCTTTATAATATCTTCTCTTTTCTTATTATCTTTCTTTGGCTTTTAATAGTGTGTTGTCCCCTACACTGCAGTAAAAAACCTTTCTGAGGAGCAGGTACTGGATTTGTCTGGCTGCCCTCCTCCAGAAGATTGGCTAGCTTCTTTATTTTAGGTGGTACATTCCTTGGCTTTTCTGATTGACTTGGCTGTTTATTGTGAGACATGTTGAATACAAACTATTTGTGAACATAGGTAAGCTAAAAAGTCAATTATTTAATTGTCCTATTTTTGTTTACTATACAGTTTTATTTTTATTTGTGTTTTTTTTGTTTTTAATTACTTTGTTTTTTGTTGTCTCAGGTTCACTATTAAAATTTTTATGTTCCCTCTTAGCCCCAAAGGTTGGGGGTTTGAAGAAGATTTTGATTGATGATTTCAGGATAAGATTGAAGTTTTTTGATAAATTAAAAAGAGGGTTTGTGTCAGGGATCCAGTATTGAGCAGCCAGCCTGTTGTTTCCAGGGGTAACTTGGGCCAGGTTTTTTTGCAGGCAATGTCCACCACAAGAGGGGAGCTAACTTAAAAAGGTAGGGGACAGACTTTTTCACCCAGGATCACAGGCTAGCGGCCAGGATTATAGCGTCAATCACCCCTGTTAGGGTGATCTACACAATCCCAAACAGCTTACCAGTATGATTGGTTAGAAGGTCAGGTGAGGAAGCAGGCATAGGTTTTGGGGTCACGAGTGGTTCCATGGGTATGTTGTAAGCAGGGAGATAGTTGAATTTCCCTCTAAACAACTTGGGTGTTGAAAATATCCATGGGCCTTGTCGGTTGTATCTAACTGCAGATTGTATGTGGGCCAAAGGATTGAGTTTGAGTATCTTTTCTGGGGTGTAGTCCTTGTATTCAGATTTAAGAGGGTAGTTGGTAAAATGAACGGGTCTAAAGGGTACACCAGGAGGACAGAAAACTGCAGGCAGTGGGGCAGGAGATCTTGAACTGAATTGGTAGATAGCAAATACAAAATAAGGCAATAGCTGTGTGAGCCAAAATAACATAACCTTTATTCAAAAATGATGATAAGGTTTGAGCGCAGAATCTATAGGCATATATAGCATCCTGCCTCCAAACTTAGTATTTTCCATAAGGAATTCATCAAAATATTGGGGAAAATGCGGGTGGGTGACCAGGAGGCCCAGGTGCAGGAGCAGAAAAATGGCACCTTGGCTGGATGTTCTCTCATTGGTCAGAACATCCAAATTGGTCACTTGATTTCCTTGATTTTTGGCTGTGGTCACAGGGTTGGGCCCAAAGCCCAGGTTTTTCCTTAGCAGTTGAGTTTGATTGGTTACTCAAGAGGACTTCAAGCTCATGAAGTTCACGGGGGCACCTTCTCTGCCTCCATTAGAAAATTCAAGAAACTCCTCCTTGGGAACCATCATAATTGAACCTGTACTGGTATTCTGGCTTTGGGAATTAGCAGGGGCTTCAGCTTGCGGGGGCTTGATCTCAGAAAAACACGGGCAGGTAGGCTCTCGGTCCATGGGGCCAGCAGCCTGCAGGAATTTGGGTTCAGGGTTTGAATCCTGCCCTTGGGCCCGGGTTTTGAGGGGTAACAAATTGTCAATCCTGACAGTTTGGGGGATTTTATAGAAGAATCCTGGGGTATGATATTAGGTGTTTTGGTTCTTGATCAATTATGCTTCCTAAAGCTAAATTGGTTTTAAAAGTAAGCTGCAAACTTTTATTTTGGCCCAAATTTTGCTGTTGATGGGAGTTGGTCTTATACTTAGCTAGTCTAAAGCCCCTTAGCTGGCTAAAGGGGTTGAAGCTTGGAGCAGCTAAGCCTTAAGGTTTGATGGTGAAACTGCTCTTAAACTGCCAAAATTGTTGAGTTGGTATCCAAAAACATTGTACTTGGACCCTATTGTTTAAGCTTTAATCAATCAAAACCATTGCTAGTATTAAGATAATACTGTGGATAACATAATAAAACAAAATATCATTCATTATATTTATAATGCAAAAATATATCATTTTTATTTTATTAAATTTTAAATAAAATTCAAGTATTAAAAGATAAAAATAAGGAATTGTATTGTTTATTAATGTGGATTGGGTTTGATGGAAAAAATGTCAGCTTCTAATTGGTATTGGATTTCATTTAGTCTTTTGAATCCCCCTTCCTCTTTATATAGAAGGTAAAGTAAGCAATTAAAATTTAGCCAGATGACAGAGGATGCACTGTGGAATTTTAAAAAATTGCTTTTGGTTTAAGCTAATCATTACCAAGACTAAGCTAATCAAAAGAAAGGAAACAGAAAAGTTATTTTAAAATGAGTTTTGTAATGGATTTTCTGTCAAATTTTTGTGAAAATTGGTCAACAGAACATCTTCCTGCCCTGGTTAATTGAGGTGTCCACATCTTAGTAATAATATATAATATATTGTAGATGAAGGTATGTGGTTCTAAACTCTAAGTTACCGCTTTGCTATGAAACATATAAATAAATTCTTGTATTTTGACAACAATTGATATAGTTATTGTATCATCTTGCTTTGTAACCATATTAGGGGTTTTCTACAAGGTTAGGTAAAGGCTTTAGGCTTTGGCAAGATAGCCAACCATTTTCCAGTTGCAGCCCAAGCTCACCAAGAGATCCCACCAGCATTATCTAGGCCTGCACTTGTGGCATGGATGCCTATAGTCAATCAATTTTGATCTGCTCCAGATTTTCTTAAGGTGCAGTAGGATCCTTCTTACTTGGCTATTACACTAATTATGCTATATTGGAGGTTCAAGGTATTTTTTAAAGTGTATTTTATTTCTATTCTGTAGTAGCGCCTTTTTAACTGCTGTTTTTTTAACTCCCCTATAATTGCTGAGTGCTGTGATGGTGCCATCAGTTTCAGACTTATTTACATACAAATGCAAATAAGCGGCTCTGTTAAAGCCCAAACTTCACCCCTTTCCTGCCATGCAGATATAGCATATTTCTCAACTAGCCCATTTCACTATATAAGCAAAGTTTTATCAAATATTCAAATATCAATTAATCATTTCCTCAAAACTACTCTTTCAAGTGCTTTGTTAGCTAAACCAAATTACCAGGATTAATCCTCTTGGTTTACACATGGTGATCCTGCTAAAATCTAGCTAGCATAAGTTTAAGTCCAAGCCCAAGTCACAAGTTACAAGTCCAAGTCAAGCAACAAGTTCAAGTCAAGTCCTAGTCCTGGTCCAAGTCACAAGTTACAAGTCCAAGTCAAGTCACAAGTTCAAGTCAAGTCAAGTCATAGTCCAAGTCACAAGTTACAAGTTACAAGTTCAAGTCAGTCAAAATGAGTCAGGCCAATGTAGCATATGTCCCTTCTCAGTCTGTGGAGGGGAAGAGATTGGTTTCCACACCTGAAGGTATCCTGGTAGCCTGCTCAATGGCTTTCATAACTTTCCAAAGTTTTCAGGAAAAAAATATCAAATGGTGAATTACACAGTATGAGAAGTTCTGTGTACAGTATTTTATTCACCAGGAAGATATGCTTTTTAATGTCTGTCAATTCCTCTCTGAGAAGCCAGCCAAATGGCATGACATGGTCCTAGAGTTTGATAGCTTGGATGAATAGAAATCAATGACCACTAAGCGTTTTGGGAATACACATATGGACATTGTAAAGAAACTAGAGATGATCCATATCCAAGACTATGAAACTATTGAGGAGTTTATTGATGCCTACTGTGCCCTTGCCCGCCTATCAATCCAACAAGAAGTTCAAAAAGGACACTGGAGCAGCAAATCTGATATTGGGCATGATTTCAACTCTGGTATCGGTTTGACCTTCTTTAAGTGTGCAGTCCCTCCTGTATACTGTATGGCCATTGAAGAAAGAGATATTGAGGACCTCTCAGGAACTTACAACTTAGTTGAAAAGCTCTTTCACATCAAAGTTGAAAATCTTACAGACAAAAAGGCCAGACAAGAATCAGAATGGAACCCATTCAGAAGCACATCAGGCCCCCTGGCTAAGATAAATGACTTGGCCTTTCAGCTGGCTGAAATCTTAACAGCATTTATGATATCAGGAAAGGCAGCCCCACAATATAACAATAGCTTATGCTCCAATTGTGGTGCTTTAGAACACTGTACATCTGAATGCCCTGATCTATATTAAGTCAAATGACTTATCTAGAGAGGCCAATGTGATGGTGCCATCAGTTTCAGACTTATTTACATGCAAATAAGCGGCTCTTTTAAAGCCCAAACTTCACCCCTTTCCTGTCACGGTAGGTTCCATCATGCTGGGTATTACCCACCCAAGCAAGAAGGCTCAAAAAGCCGGAAAACCTTTATCAAAATTGACCAAGTTAACAGATTTAAATCAAACGGTTGATTGGAAATGGGTTATGGCTACTCCAGTCTGTCAGCTGAACCTGGTTCCTCTTTCCAAATTGACATTGATAAATTGGCATAATTTGAGGGTCACCCAATATGAGCTTGTCAATCAGCATGGTTGTCAGAAACTAGCCACACAAGGGTTCTTTGCAACCTAGACCAGATACTTACTTGACAATGTGGAAGGAATAGGAGGCCAAGACTCAGGTGGTATTGCTTAGTCAATTTTCTGATATATATTGAATAATTTTCACTGTTTCAACTCTAAGAGTTGATTCCTCTCAAAATTTTACTCAATAAAAATCATTTATCCCAAGTTCTAATTTACTTTTTAAAAAAATGCATCCTGTGGTTGGGTTGTTGTGATATATTCTGTACAATCTGATTCTCAACAGAATCATCTCTGAAAGATGAGGTCCTGCAGTCAGAACTTTGTCGTCGGTGCCACCCAATGTTAATTTTGCGCCAACCAATTTTGCAGCTCCTCCCCCCATTCTTGAAACTGAAAATTGTGGTGCCTCCCAATGTCCAGAATTTTACTCTGAAGATTTGTTGATGTTGTCTCAGGCCATTTATCTTGGGCTACTTTGGTTAGGATTAATTGTTCTGCTTAATCCTGGTATTACAATTGAAAATTTTACAAAAAGATATTTGAAGCCACGTTGGTGGTTAATCATTAATTCTATGTGGATTTGGGTGGTAATTCCCCATCACTTAGAAACGGCTTCATACTATCCCACGATTTCTGTCACATTTCCTGCCATGCAGATATGGCATATTTCTCAATTAGCCCATTTCACTATATAAACCAAGTTTTATCAAATATTCAAATATCAATAAATCATTTCCTCAAAACTACTCTTTCAAGCACTTTGCTAGCTAAACCAAATTACCAAGATTAATCCTCTTGGTTTACAGTGCATCCAGGTTTATTGCAGCAGTGTCAAGGTTTAGGTAAGTCTGTTGCTAATCTGATCGGGTTATTTAAATTGGGTTTCTATGACGTCATATCGATACCGTTTCGGGATCGGAAGTTACGAGCGGCTTGGTGGAACCAAAGTTTCTCTCAGGGCCGAGAAATTATTTTGCCCCAATACCTTGGGATGGCATTTCTGTTTGCTGGTCAAGTTTAACTCCCTGAAGAGGATGGCGGGTGACTTATCCAAGCTGGACATGCAGCAGCAGATTGCGAGAGTAAAGACGGAAGCCAGGGAGCTTCTTATGGAATGCTGTTTACCGGTACAAGGTAGGGCTAGCTGGGGTTAAAATAAAGCTCCTTGGTTGACTTTAAACCTGCATATTCTATTGTCTGCTATGGGAGGTTTTTTTGTTGGCTTTATTCTTTTATAATTTGGGTGCTTGTATCACAGGTGAGCTTAAGTACTTGTCTCTAGAACCAGGCGAGAAAATGGGGGTGTCACTTTGCGGATATTTAGCTTAACCATCCGATTTTAAAATATCTTTAACCGAGCTGACCAGCATTTAATCATCTACACCCCTTTAATTTAACTACGCTTTTTAAAAGTTGGCCCAAGTGAAAAAGGCCCTGTGGATTGGAAATATACCGCTGGGTAAAATGAATAAAATCAATTGGGATCAGGGTTTGTTTATTTCTCGTGTCCTCCCGCTGTACTTGATAGCAAGCTGGCATATAACTAGATTTTGGACCTAGGCCGGTTAATCACTTTCCTTGAGATAGTTTACCTATTAGCTTCCTGAGCTATCCTTTTTTGCTCGGATACTACTGGCAGTTCGTCCAAGATTTAATTTTCCAAGTGGAACTGCTCTCCTCTCCCAGACTTTAAATGAACCTCCAGGAAAGGTTCCTGTTGCTTTTAAAGTGAGTGTTTTTAGATAACATTTTCTCACTACTAAGAGGTTATAACGTCATGGTCAAATTTATGAAAGTATCTACTCCAGCAATGCAAAAGTCTCTAATTGTAGAAGCATTTAATTATTTTTTTATTACAAGTTGATATTCAAACCTTAAATCATAAACCATTTGTTGTCTTGAGGCTTTCTTAGCTGACCGTGCTACTGAAACTCTTTAGGGGCATAGTGAGCTTTGATAATTTGTTGTCTATTGAGGTTAGGGCTCCACACTTTTGACCCGTCTGATTCAAAAGAGTGACATTTAGTTTAGTGGTTATATTCGATGGGATGAAAATCATGGTGCCCCTATTGAGGGGTAAAGCATTATAAATCCACTCTTTGTTTGTGCCGTAGGGGTTTATAAAATGTTTGCATTTCTTCTCGTTTAAAATGAGTTCTGGGTGTTTAACCTTTCTAGACACGGCGATTCCAGAGCTCCTTATTCGCAGATGGGAGTCGGCGCGGCGTGCCCTATCGCTGCTTAGTGATCTAGCCTCCCTTTCAAGCAGCGAGGCAGTTGCAGAGAAGCTGAAGTCAGGTAGCATTTGGACCACTGGTTCTTGTGTGTTTGTCGCTGACAAGGATTTTAGAGAAATCTGGTGAGGGATCTCTTCTCCATGAAGACACGAAGCTATTCTTTGCTCTGATTGGGTTGGTTACTGTTGGGGGCATCTGTCCGAATCTGTTGGAGGGGAACAGGCCCAGGGAGGCTTTCGAGCAGATCAACCTTTTGAATGGGTATTTCAAAGGTAGACAATTGAACTTCTGGCTAACTCAGCTCAGACCGGCGCTGCATGTTTTCTAAGATCCACAGCTTTAAGGATTTCAACTCCAGAAGGCTTATATTTACTACTTGGAATTTGCTTAAGCTTATTGGGATCGCCAAGACAGCTGCTGGTGCAGCTTCTTCTTGGATCGGAAAGCTTATTCTGCAGAAGAAGATGGGAATTATTTATGCTGCCCTGCTTCAAATCGTTTATGGACCTAAAGAGTTAGCATCTTCAGAGGGAGGGTCTGAATATCTAATCTCTCCAAAGGACCGAAAGCCATTCCAGGGATATCTGGAGAAGGCGACTGTTAGCTTGAATGTGTTCTTAACCATCGAAGAGATCTTCATGCTTCTACAACAAACAACTCCCACTTCTCCAGTGCCACCAAAATGGCTGCTAAGTGGCGGTGGGATGGTCCTTTCAGACATCCTTAAGAGAGAGCATGGGCTTACATATGTAGTCAAGTTCTTCAGCAATAACTTTTTTGATGGTAAGAGGTTTCTTTCTAGTATAACACAATGCAGAAGAAACGGGGTTCAATGGGGGCCAACTTCAAAGCATTTCTGGCGTCATCCTTGCGCCTCCCTCTTCGGCTGGGTCATCACAGGTAAGTTCTTTCTTGATTGATTTAATCTTTGGTAGGAGTATTACAAGGATATCGCGCCCAAGCTGCTTGCTCTCCTTCAAAGCGTTTGCATCGGCCAACTCAATAGCGACCGTGGAGCAGCAAGCTTAGTGGCTTATATCATCAACCAACTGTTCCTTAAGAGCCCTTCGATAACGAAATCAGCAATCTTCGATGTCGTCATGGCCCCCTTTCGAACTTTCTGGAAGCTGTTTGAATCTCCACATTTGCTTTCGGGGTTGGGTGAACTAATCGTTTCAGAGAACGAGCTCAGTCTTTCTTTGAGCTGCCTTCGACACTTGGTGCTCGAGAGCGATGCTACATACGAGCAAATGCAACAGTTGATATTTCCCTACTTGGCGCCACTCTTTGAGCTCTACACATCCACAGAGACGTGGACAACGACTGGCATGCCAGCTTTATTTGTCGAAGAGTTGCTGTGTAAATATTTCTCTTATTTCCCTGATACCAGTTTGGCTGGAAACAGCTTCGCAGGCATCCTGACCTCCAAGGTAGCAACACAGCCTCTTCCAGCCGAGTTCAGGCCAGGAAGATCAGGGTTCTGCCTTTTTAAAAAGTTTGTTGAATGCGGCGTTTATGACTAACTATGAGCTAAGATCTCAGGCTTTAGCGGGCTCCTTAATGGTCCAGGATAAGCCGTACCCTTTGGATCTAAACGTCTTTGTATGCCTTTTATCTAAGCTTGATGCAAGAGGATCTGTTTCCATGATGCAATTCATGTCCCTACTTCTAGAGAACCTCAACGAAGAGCCGCTGACGCATGCAATCTACATGCACACGCTGGTACTGATCATCCAGCACTACAGTGATAGGCTGAAGGATCAAGCACCCCGTGAGCTGCTCGTACTTCTAGCCAAGCTGATCGAGAAATTTGGCAGGGAGTACCTGCTTTCTGAGAATACCCAAGGATCAGAGGATTCCAGCCTTCTTTCTTTGCTGATAAATACCTTTTCTTGTGTATTGGATGCCAACCACACTGAACTTGAAAATGCAGACTGGTGCATGCTACGTCCCGTTATGTCTGTTGTAAAAGATCTATGTGATTGTAAACGGCTATCGATCCAAGATGTACGCAGATGCCATTCAATCAAGCTCTTGATGAACTTCTCCCTTGAAGGGTTGGATGAGGTGCACCCGAATGGAGAGCCGAAATCCAAACCCTCTTGTGAAGTCCTAAAGGAGATCCGCCAAGCCCATCTGCTACTAACCGATCCCCTGGTCTCCGTTCGAGCATCAGGCATCCACTTGCTTGAACACGTGGCCTCAAGCCCCTTACACGAAGAGTGCTTTTCCTCAACCTTGGATGAAGTTTATCGCATCCTTATGAAGAGTATTGAGGACGATGACTCATACATCTACCTTGCTGCCGTCAAAGCCATGTCTAAACTCGTTGTTAATTCAAATGTGCTCCCTAAGTTGGTAGAGTACTACTTGGACTGCACCCGCAGCATGGACTTTCGGTTGAGGGTTGGCGAGGCTCTGCTTCTAGCAATCAGTTGGTCGGCAGTATTTGCAAACCAACGATGCAACGACATGATTGGTGCGTTTCTCTTTGCTCTGCAGAGTTCAGCGTCCCCGCTTAAAGGATCTGCTTTATCTCTGATCAGCGCCATCTTCGAAAGGGCGCCAACGGCATCGCTTCCCTATGTTGAGATTTCCATCAATGGGATCGGGAATGTCTTACGCATCGAGAGTGACCCAACGATCCTGCGGCCTGCCATAATGTTGATCTACTCTATAATCTTGGGCCTGGGGCTTGAACTGTTATCTCTCATTTCACCTGCAACGGTTGAAAGCATCCGTTCCCATCTAGAAATAGCCATCCATCGCTCCTCTGAGCTCGATCTGATGGCAACCTGCCATGCCAAAGAAACGTGCCGCATGCTGGATAGGATCGTACAACAGTTCCTAAGGCCTGAGGATGAGCCTGCATCTGTACCTGTCCGGGATCCATTCAAGCTATCTGCCTCGCTTGGGCCTACCCTTTCTCCCCCATCTGTGCCGAAATCCCTCATCCTTGATTTGACGTCCAACCCTACCGACGTCCCTGACTTGGATTTGGCAACCCGCCTAGCCAAGCTGGACATGTAATATCTCTACACCCACAGTGCGTGGGTTAGGTTTCAGCAGCCGGAAATCGCTGCCATTAAAGGTTTCTCCATATTCATAGCTGATTTATCATGGGTTTAGTGCAACCGTGTTCGCCTTCTGATCCCAACTGCAATCTGAGCTGCAGTTTTCGCATCACCCGGGGAAAAAACCAACTTCAGCTCAGAACAACCAAACAAAAGCTGTGTCCCGAACAAATCACCGATACCACTTAATACTCGTAGACCGGTTCGGTAAGCTGTATAACGATATGCATGGGAAAGATCACAACCAAAAGTCATACCTGGCAGATCAACTTATACCGACAGCCAACCGAACAAAGCAAGCTCACATACGGTAGCCACCATCGTTACGGAGCGTATACGTTACCGCAGCCGAGTCAGGTTTACTCGATCCATCCTTCGGTACACAGCTGACCTATAGGGTGGTAACTGAACCTCAACCATGCTCCATGTACCCCAGGTATCTTGAGCCCCATACCCAAATTTAGTCAACGAAAGAACAAGCTGGACCAACTTAAATTCATGTGGGAAATGTTGATATCCCAGCACTTATCCAATCTGCTCACTCCATCAACCAGGGGTAGAATATCAACAATCAAAGCTAACACCTCTTTCCCCAGATAATGTAGCCCTGCTTAACTTTCAGACCTTGCTGCATCCTTTACAGATCCAGTATACCTAAGTGAAACCAAGATCAGCTTCATCAAGGACAAGTATCCCAAGCCGATGGTAGCTATTGGACTGGGCCACCGGCCCAGTAGCAGCCAGACCAACACATACAGATCATGTGTGGGAGAGATACTGGGTTAACCGAGCCAGGCGCCCAACCCAAAAATCTTTTCCGCCAGGCCTATCCATAACATACCAAAGGGTTGGCCACTCTGAGAGACTTTACAAAAATCGGACATGCCAAGCAAACCGGTAGCAACTGTTAGAGTCAAAACCCAGGCCACAACAGGCCCAAATGTCAGGGATCCAAGCCTGGGCGCCAGCCCAGCATTTTCCAGGATTATACCTGCCAGGCTTTTTGCCAGCAGAGCCCACCACAAGAGAGGAGCTAACCTAAATAGGTAGGAGAAGGACTTCCTCACCCAGGGCCACAGGCCAGCATCCAGGATTATATGTCAACCACCCCTGTGAGGATGATATACACAATCCCAAACAGCTTGCTAGTGTGGTCAGTTGGGAGGTTGGGCAGGGAGGTGGGCATTGGTTTGGGGGTCACAGGTGGTTTCATATCGAGTTTGTAGGCAGGCAGGTAGTTGAACTTGCCTCTAAGCAATTTTGGTGATGATAGGATCCAGGGGCCTTGACAGTTGTATCTAACTGCAGATTTCATGTGAGCCAAGGGATCTAGTTCAAGGACCTTTTCTGGGGTATATTCCTTATACTCAGGTTTTAAAGGGCACTCTGTGAAGTGGACGGGACCAAAGGGGACACCTGGAGGACAGGGATCTGTGGGCGGGAGGGCCAGGTGATCTTGTACTGAATCAATAGATGGCAAAGATAGAATAAGGCAGTAGCTGTGGAAGCCAAAAAATATAACCTTTATTCAAAAGATGGCAATAAGTTTGGGGGGTAGGGTCCTTTGGTCTATCGTAAAGTTACTCCCCCTTAGCCTTAGATAGGACAATCTTCCCTGGGTGTGCAAAGGAAGCTGTTCAGAATCAAGCTAAACCTCCTAATTCCCTTGAGAATCCAGCTCACACAATTGACGAGAGATCTGTACTGGCGTACCCTTCTCAGGTGGTGGCTATCAATGATCAGATCTATGTTCCCGCCTGGGAGGAATCTCTGATTAGTTTGGACTGTCTGTTGGCTTGGTTTTGTCCCTATTCAAGACAAATGAAGCACAACCAATCAGGCCGCGCTGCTGTTAAGTCAAAAAATCTCAATCCAGCTGGATCGAAGGGTGCTCCAACCCGTTCTATCAGCCAATCAGAAGGGATGCCAGAAATTATTGAGGGCCCTTCCAACCATTGGATCCCCCTTTGCAAAATCTCTTCCCTGGCCAATCCAATATGTTGCCCAGATCCGCTGACCCCCCAAATCCCAAGCCTGCCCCTTAAAGCAGGACAGGGGACGGTTGGTCCCCTGGCAACAGTGATGAAATCAACTGTAGGGATGTAAAAGTGAGAATTCAAAAGTGAGAATCTAAAAGTGGCCATGTCGACACTTTTTAAATTTTCAAAATGGCTTTTTATAATAAAGTAATTACTTTTTCTTGACTTTTTTAGTTGAGAGAATGAATAAAAAGTATTTTATATGCCCACAATAAATTTTAGTTTCAGACGAGCTGTTTTAATTTAATTTTAAAATTGTCGGCTTGGCCACTTTTAGATTCTCACTTTTGAATTCTCACTCTTACTTCCCTACAGTCAATTTTGCCACTGTTGCCGGTCCCCTGCTTGCTCATTTTTGCAATAAAAGTTCAACTTGTGCCAACCACAAGCTTTAGGAGGGTTCTGGGTCTTTCTGTGGACCCTTTTATTTTCTCTATTGTCAGGGATCCATCCCATGGAGGTTCCTGTGGACTTGCGGGCGGATGGCCCATAGGCCCGGAGGGTAGGGCCCACCATAGGATAGGAGCCAACTTTACAATATAGGATAATGATTTGCCTAGAATGGCCCAGGGCCTGTTAGAGGGGACCATAGAATCCACGAGCCCAGTAAGGGTGATGTACATCACTCCAAATAGTTGTGTGGAAGCGGACTCATTAGCAGCCACAGATTCCTGCGGGCAGTCGGGCTGTGGGGTGAGGGGCAGGTTCATTGAAACTTGTTAGACTGGCAGGTAGTTATATCTATCTCAAAATAACAAAAAGGGCACAGTAATCCAGGCTCTTTCTCTGCCAATGATCACAGTCTCTCAAGTTCTGGCTTCAGGGCCGTAAATCCAGATTTCCTCTAGAGTGAGCTCTGAATATGCCGAGTTGGGTGGATCTTCTGTGAAATGTACTGGGCCAAAGAGTGCTCCAGGTAGACAATATAGCTTAGGCAGACGGTTCACAGTTTCTTGGGGTTGATGAACATGGGGAACGAGGCTGCAGAGGTTAGTCTGCAAATGAAATAGAGCTAAAATCAATTATGAAATGACCTGGTTGAACCAAAGCTTCATATCACTTTATTGCAATAATGACAATGGGCAACTTCCTGGCAGCCCAGGGTATAAGTATGCCCATCTGCCATGGGAAAGCTTTTGTAATTCTTCTCAGGCCAGATGATATCATCTACCAGGGCCAGGCAACCTTTTGTGGCATCTTGCATGAGAGATCTTTCATTGGCTGGGTCAGAATGAGAATACTTTAATTCCCTTTTTTAGTTTCAGGATTGGTCATCCTTGGGCGGCCCGCATTCCACAGGAAGTTTCTTCAATTTCCCAGCTGTGAGGGCCCCAGTTATCTTGGTATCATTAACCAAGCCTGCGCTTTCATTGATGGGACCAACAGGATCTTTTTTCAGGAGAAGCATAGGTGCTGATAACTCTAGACTGATAGGTCTCAGGAGTTTCACTAAAGGCAAATTTGGCTCTGGTTTGAGCCCAGAAAAATGTGGACAGCTGGGCCTGCGGGCTGGCGGCCTGCAGGGTTTCAGGGGTTGAATCCTGTAGCTGAGGTTCTTCTATGAGCAACGTTAACAAGAGTTTGTCATTTTTGACATCTATAATTGTTAGTAAAAGTTTTATTGTTCCTTACCCTCATAGTCTTCCCTTGGCTCCCGGTGTTCTTTCCAAAGCCTCTAGAGTGGATTTTAGCTTATGTGTCAAAGCTTACCGCTTTGGTTTTTGAGATTTGAACTTGAACTTTAAACTTAGTATTAAAAATCATATAATTACTTAATTTAAGTTTGGTTTTGTCTTCCTTTCACTCTGTTGTTGTCTTTGCTTTACTATACATCTTCAAAAGCTTTTCCCGCTCTCTCTGGACTGTATAGCTGGCCTTTGACGTCTCCTTGCCTCACCAACTATTATAAAATTCCCTGTTTTTGTTGGGTCTCTTAATTTCACCTATCTATGCCAAAGAGAGGATCCCAAATTCAATTTTACTATAGAAAATGCTGGTTTCCTTGCTGAAGTTTATAAATTTTACTTTGGCCCTAGTCTTGATAATAATTTGATCCACCTTTCCAGATCTCTGAGGCAGGATCTCCTCTTACATCCACTACGTAGGCAAAAACCCATCTCATCTCTTGCAAATGTTTGAGGACATTTCTGAACGTGCTCAAGACCTTATGGTTATCAGTGAGAACCTTGTTAAGAGTCTCACTTATGATGATCTTGACCTACTTCCCCCCAAATCAGTTCTCCTGACCCTCCAAAGAATGGACTTTCCAAAGCCTCCCCCTCCAAGGAACCAAAGTACGCAGCTCCTGCAAAAGAGGTGAGCTCTCAGGAGTATGGCTCCAAGTGGGCTCCCTGGCTGTTTAGTAGAATCCTTCTGATGGGATTAGATTCTTACTTTCCCTGACTATCTCCTGTGTTGTCTCTCTGGATACCACTTTAAGTGGCCATACCAGTTCTTCACTGGATGGTGTCCTGGTGGGTCTTTTTCCAGGATGGGATCCAAATTTAGTCAGTTTGGCTCCTCTCTCTTACATCTATATAGCGCCACACCCCCAAACTTAATATTTTCCATGGTGGTTCATCAGGGAATTAGAAAATGTGGGGCCAGGTAATCTGGACACTTGGGTTCAGAGGCGGTGAAATGACACCTGGGCCGGGAGTTCTTTTATTGGGCAGAAATCTTGAATTGACGACTTGATTATTTTGTTCTTGGGTTGCGGTCATGGGGTCAGGCCCTGGGCCTATGCTTTCCTCAGGTGATACATCCTGATTGGCCACTAAGGCGGTCTTCAAGCTCATAAAGCAGATAGTAGGAATTTTTTAGCCAGCATTAGGCGCCTTGATTACTTCTTCATTTGGTGTGATGATTCCTTTGGTTTGGCTAGCTTCATCTTTCAGACAATCATTCTTGGCTTCAGCTTGCAGGGGCTCAACCCCAGGAAAACACAGGCAGGCAGCCCATTGGTCCTAAGGGTTGACTGTGAGAGAGGGGGCTAAACTAACTAAGTTTGGCTCCCATCTTGGTGAGAGAATCCACCAGGATGCCACCCAGTGAAGAACTGGGATGGTTGCTCTAAGGGGGAACCAGAAAGAGGACACTGGGGACAGTTGAGGGAAGTAGGAATTTAATCCCATCAACACAAGGCCAGTGATCACCCAAGGGGCACGAGAAGCAATGAGGGGAGGGATGCCAAGAACCTCAGGGGGGACTGAAGCGCTCTCATCCAGCCGGGGAAGGGGAGGCACTGACGTTCTCTCTCCCTCAGCAGGGGGCAAAATATAATTAATGATTTCCAAATCTAGGTCATCACACGTCAAACTTTTCACCACGGCCTCACCAGAGAGGAGGAGGCCACTAGGTAAATTGAGGAGGCTAGAGGGATCTTCACCCACAAATTAGACTGAGGAGAAGATCTTTGCCCACAATTCTGGCAAGGTGGACTACAGGAGCAGCAAGAAGGGCGCCAGAGAAAACTCCGCAAATTTGAGGACTGGGATTATCATGGCTGTGTTCCTTGCAAAATTTGGAGGAGAAAGGTGAGATTTCCTTAACTACAAGCAATAGTTTTTATGCTATCAGAGGTAGCTACAAGTAAAAACAGAACAGTGACAACAGAGAGAGGCCCAGGAGATCTTGTACGTGAACTTGGGAGTCTTTGAGGGTGATCAAAAACAGAAGCGAGTTTGGAAACAAACAAATTCAAGGAAAATTCAAATATAAAGTAAGTTTTATATAGAAATCTAATTGAAATTTTAAGTTTGAATAGGTTTTTCAAAAGCAAAAGTACTATAGGGAAAGAACTATACGCTTGAGCTTCTTTAGAAGGCCTTGAAAGAGATGTTGGGTTCAAACCAGGGGGGTATAAGGTAAGGTTTGAGGTGATTACTAACACTTTAATCTTTTAAGTAATAGGGACTCAAAACTAAGTTTCAGTCCAACCAAAATTTAAAACAGACTAGTGCAACAACAAACTTTAATGTAAATGGACAATTGACAAGCAGGGGACACAAAGTCCCCTGGCATTGTAAAAAGGGGAGAGTTGCTAGAGGATAATCACATGACCAATTTGACTTGCATTCAATTGGCTGGAAGAGAAATTTTGCTGGCCAAGGCCAGGGGCACTGGAAGGTTTTAAGCTAATTTCCGCGGGGCCACCTGATTGGCTGGAAGGCAACTCAATCAGTTCAAGTTCATTTGATTTTCTGATCATAGATGTGGCATCATTTGATTGGGTGTTCCTGATTGTTTTTAAGAGAGGACAACACCATACTAACAAATAATCCAAATTGATCAGCATTTTTTCCCAGGCCAGGACAGCTAAAGCCGGGAGGTCTGCAGGGTAGGCCAGAACAAATCTCTCATCAACAGTATGAGCTAAACCTTCTAGAGAATTGAGTGGCTTAGCTGTAATTTTTGGCCCTTTTTTGGTGCGGCGGGAAAAAACGGTTTGATCCATAGCCAGAGGTGGCAGTGAATTTACATTGACAGCCCACGGGGGCTCAGATTCAGGGTTCAAATCCTGCCCTTGGGCCCAGGTTTCAAGGGAAAGAAAATTGTCAATACTGACACCAATCTCTCATTGTAAGGCTTCAGACTTTTTCAACAACACTTGCAATTGTATCAAAGCCTGTGTTTAACCATCACCAATAAATTACTACTTTCCAAGGATAAAAAAGATACAGCTCAAATTGAGATAGAAGTTTTATTGATGAGCCTAAACAAGAGCAGCTTGAATTGCTTGAGATAATAGAGCTCTGAGAGTTGTTATACCCAATTCTAAGAAAAGGAGATAATATGCAAATTATGTTTAAGCCATATTAACTCATAATTTTGAATCAGAAATATATTTTTAGAAGTAAGATTCTAAAAGCTGGAATTAAGGGCTTTTAGATGACATTAGTTTGAGCTGAAATAGTTCAGTATTTGTGGAAATATAGACGGTCAAAGATGGTAAAGGAGAAACAAATAATCAAAACAGAAGTCTTGACATAAATATCAACAAAATTGAGAATACAGTTGAGACTTAAATTCTCAGACCTGACTCTCATGGTTAGCCTCTGGACTTGACCTAACCTATTATCTAATTAGATACCCATCTATATCAACCCCTTGACAATAATGATATCTTTCAAACCAGCCTTGTAATGTCTTTGATTATTTTCTCTCAGAACCTATTTCCCTGAGAAATGGCTTAATTGTCAAGTAAAAGGTGGCACTAATGTTCAATTCAGATATTACACCAAGATCAAGCTCTCAAGTTCTAAGGAGATCCAGATCTTCTAAGACCACATGAGTACCATGATTCACATGGACACTATGTGACTTATCATCTAGCTATATACCCCTCTTCTTCCATATTCAATAAAGATATCATTTTCTTCTTAATCTCTCCCTTTATTTTGTATCATATACTTCCCAGAAGTATATACTTGGCACAATAATAAAAATACTGTCTTGACAGCTTTTAGAGCTACTGCATGAAATTTGGATTTAAATAATCATTTTAGTTAGAAAAGTAGCATTTCCGCCTTTTTCCGGCATGGATCACAGAAGTTTTTCCTTTTTGTTGGGATATTTTTACTCAGGGTTGTCAATTGGATGGGTTTGTGGGGGATTATTCGGATCTTTAAGGGCTATGGGTGTTTAAATATATTAGCAAATTAATTTATTTTTATGACAACTGCTAATTATTTCGTCCCTGATTTTGCAATAAAAAGTATCAATCTAAGTGGAAAGGAATGGTAGGCGTCACTGTTTAGAACCCAGAATATCGTATAGTAAGTTGAGATTTTAAACCCACATCCTGCTGACTTTAAGGGTTAAAAAGTTATTACTGGAAATTTTATATGTATTTTTTTACTTGGATTGAATTACAGTTTGATGATTGAATATAAGCTTTATCGAAGTTTGAAGATTAACCACTTTGTTGTTTACGATTTTAATATGTACTCTTTAAAATAAGTTTAAGAGTTATAAGCCATTTTTATTTCGAGTAGACATTTTTGCGGTTGATCATCTGGAACATTTTTTCGCTTTCAAAGCTCACATATATTTTAGAACATAGCTGACTTCTCTAATCTTTTACCACCCTATTGGGACAAGAATATCACGGCATGGCTTCAAGAGGATATCCCCTCTTTTGACTATGGTGGTTTTGTTGTCGGAGAAAAAGAAGAGGTCGCTTTTCTACTTGGAAAATCCAAGGTACTTTTTTTAATGATCAGAGATTGATTGCTTAGGCTGTATTAGCCGGTGTACCATTTTTCAATGAAGTCTTTAAGCAAGTTGGGTGCAAGTAAGAACCTTCCTTTCTATTGAAAGCTACTTAATCAGCATCTAGAGTCGAATGGTTAATAAAAGAAGGAGACTATTTCGAGCCTATCACCAAGGTTGCCATAGTTTCTGGTAAAGCAAAAAACATTCTTCAGGGTGAGCGGCTGGCTCTTAATATCGTTTCGCGGTGTAGTGCGATAGCAACAAAGTAATTTCTTTACTCCATAAGACTTCAAAAGCTAAAGCCAAAAATCTGTAAGAGGTTATCATTTGAACAGCCTAAAAAAGAAGCATGGGTTTAAGGGTATTATTGCTGGAACAAGGAAGACGACTCCAGGTAAGCTTAGGGCTATAAATTTGAATTTGTATTGATATTGTTAAAAGGGTTCCGTCTTGTTGAAAAATATGGAATGTTGGTAGGAAATATTGATACGCACCGAATGGATCTCTCTACGATGATAATGCTGAAAGATAATCACATTTGGTCCCAAGGTATTTTTTACTTGAGGTTGATTTTAAAAGTCTAGGGTCTATTTCAGCTGCCGTGCAAAGAGCTCGTATGTCTGGCGGCTTCTCAGTTAAAATCGAAGTTGAATGTAGAGGTGAAGCTGAAGCAGAAGAAGCCATCTGCTCTGGTGCAGACATTATCATGCTTGATAATATGGTTCCTCCTGAGTTGCATGAAACAGCTTGCCGTCTAAAAAACAAATGGCTAAGATCCTCAGAAAATGGAGCTTATAAGTTTTTAATCGAGGCTTCGGGTGGAATCGACCTCGATACCATCTCCAACTACTTCAACGACGGTAAAGCACTTAATAATTCATCTAATTTCTCAGATATTGACGTCATAAGCCTGGGATCTATGACTCAGGGTGTTCCTCATGTAGATTTTTCACTGAAAATTCAACGTCATAAGCAATAGTGAACTATTTACTTTAAAGAGTTACTATACAAGATTCTAGGCCGAAAATAATTTCTTTGCATGAATAAGTTAAATCCTAAGCAAAGGCATTAAAATAGAACAATTTTCTTGATACCTTATAACTGATAATAGTTTATTGTATGAATTTCATACAGGACTTCTGAATATAATCATACTATTATTTGCTCAGATGTATGTAGCTAGGGCTGTGGCGTATCACCCCTGGACAAAATTTGTCTTTTTCTAGCATTCCAGAAATGCAGATTTTAAAGTAGGTTTAAATAGAAAAATATATTACCTTCCACATTAAAGGGAATTCCGGACAGAATCCAGTTTTTGTCTGGGGTGGAACACCACAGCCCTATATGTAGCACATGGATGTAGACCCTAAATTCAAGCATAGTGGCTAAGTTCAAGCTACCAACTTTGTGCTGATAGGATCGTCTCTAGAGAGGATGACATAGCCAGATGCCAAAGAAAAATTGTTTAGAAGAAAAAAAGGGTTATATAGCCTTTAGGATTATTATTGGGTATAAAGTTTCTAGGTAAATCAACAACATTGATCCAGTGTTGAGTTTTCAAGGACTGTCAGGGAGTCAACCTATAGTGGGTTTGGGCTGGTCGGTGGGAGGGCGCCCCACAGTCATGAGAGGAAGCGCCCAATACAGGATGGGTGCTAACTTCACAATGTAGGAGAACAATTGGCCTAGTAAGGCCCAGGGGCTGTTGGCGGGTACCATGGAATCAACGAGGCCAGTAAGTGTAAAATAGAGGACGCCAAACAACTGGGTAGAGATCACATCAGCGGCAGTCTTATGTTCCTGTGGGCAACTGGGTTGGGGGTCACTGGCGGTGTCATGTGTAAGGAGTAAGCCAACTTGGGAGAATACTCAGAGAGATATTCTGGGCTGTAGGGAATTACTGTAAGTCAGTGCAATTTGGGCGTCTGCTTCTGGTAAATGATAGGCTAGCAGGGATGGGTTGGAGTAATTGCTCTGTGAATGTAAAAGTGCTAAGAGTAAGTATGGGATAGCTTGGGAGAACCAAAGGTTCATAACACTTTTATTGCAAGAATGGCAATGTGCAACTTCCTGGCAACTCCAAGGTTGTCAGGGACCCACTTCACCAGAATAAGGTCTCTGTACTCCACCTAGTATTCCATATTGATTTCAGGCAAGGTGGCCATTTTCATTGACCCAGCAGTAGCGCTCACATTCTTCATAGCAGGAATCACAACCAAGAGGACCAAGTCAGTGTTGTAGGAAATCAAGAAGAGAGTTGTACATAGTAGCAAAGCTAATACACCAAAGCTACCACCAATATTAGTAGTAAGCATTCTAGGCACTAGCTAGGTTTCCTATATCAAACTATTGTAGCAAGCAGTAAATCTGGGAATTGGGAACAGGATAAAGGTTTTATTAATCAAACAATAATGAAGGAAGTGCATTATCTACTTATATAATCATAGGGTCTATCATTGGGAGATCTCAAACACATCTGTTACTTATCAGGGGCTACAGGTAGAGCTCAAAGTTGATCACAAGCATGAAACGTTAGTTATAATCTGGGTCAAGAAATGTGATGTTTCACCATATCCAAGAAGTGAAACAACCAAGAGAGGATTGGGTGGATGGGTAATTGTGGACATGTCTCAGGAAATTCAAACCAATATTGGGAACTTTAGATTAAAATTTAACTGCTAAGGGAAAGGTGAAGACTAAACTAAATTTCTTAAAATAATTGATGATGTCAGGAATTGTTTCCTGACAAGGGTATAAGTATTGTGACGGTCCACATGTTGGATGGTTTTGCAGGTGGGGCTAATGTTGGCCAAGAGAGAGTCTGGTGGCTTTTGACAGGTAGGGGCCTAGTAGGGAGCATTGGCTACTAGGGGAAGATAGGGCCTGTCTAGTAGATAACAGAGGACTACTAGAGACAAATGATAAACCATCCCAGCAGGGAACGTTGGCTGCTAGGGGCTGGTTAGTTGTCCTCACCTAGCAGGGACGGTTGGATGCTAGGTGTGAGGAAGGTGATAGCCCAGCAGGGACAGTTGGCTACTGTGGGCTTGTTAAGTGTCTTCACCCAGCAGGTAATGTTGGCTGCTTGGGGTCAGAAGTGAATGACCCTGGTAGGTAACACAGGCTGCCAGGGAAGGGGTGGAGCTAGGATGGCTCTATGTGCTCTTGTGCCTTCACAGGAGGTCTTTGAGAAAGCACTCTACCTAACGGACTGGTAGGGTGTCCTCGTCTATGTTTCCATGGGAGCTTTGATGAGGTCCCAAAGTAATCATTGGAGGGCATGGATATGCTCAGGGGTGTCACCAGGGTGATTGCTCAGGGAAGCAGCTGCAGAACTTGGTGTGATAAGGCCTCTGGGAAGTAAAGCTGATTGCTTTGCAACTGAAAGCTCAGACTTAATCATCTGAGTGAGTAAAGACAACTGCACAGACATGAGAATTGTCTGTGGTTGAATGGCCCAGGTGGATTGCCACTTGCAAGGGCCCAGTCAAATGCCAGTTCAATGTAGACTCATGCCTGGGTCTACAAGTTCTGGTAACAAGAGCTGAGATAAAGAACTGAGGTGGTTCACAGAATCAGCAGAGAAGACCAGTAAGAAGGACTGTTTGATCACAGTGAAGACTAGTTGAGGAACTGTTGGTCCATATTGAAGTTTGGAACCAAAATGGTTTATTGTGCAGGTGGAACCAAGATGGTTCCTAGTGAGGATAAGTTGAAGGGCTCATAAATCATGATGCAGGAGTAGCTGGTCATGATAAAGGAGTAGCCAGAGGACTGATAAGCTATTGGAAGACTGGAATGAGCTGTTTGGAGCCTGGAATAGGCTGTTTGTTGACTGAGATGAACTGATTGCTAGTTAAGCTGAAGAGCTGGAAGATGTGGTTGAAGATCATGATTCAGGATTAGCTGACCATGATACAGGAGCTGGCTGAAGGATCAGAAGAAGATGATGAAGAGCTGGTGGTCCGGAGAAATGAGTCAAGATTTTGCCAAATTGATTTGCCAAAGTGAGAAGATGTGGAATATTTTGCTTTGGTTTATTATTGAAATTAAGAAGAAATGTGGATAGAAGTGTTGGTAAGATATTTATTTATTAAGTTCCTAAGATAGATGAAGGTATCTTGCTATGAGAGCTGGATACAAAGTTGTTTTGGTGGGACTTTTTCCTTGGATTTTACAAGATTTGTAAATATATGGGGAAAACGTTGAAGAGGTCCAGAAATAAAAATTTAAATAGTATTATACTATTTAAATGGGTTTAGGTTGAATGCAGGGAGAAATGGTGCCAGAATAATGAACCGGTTAACAATTTGGTACAGGAAGAGTTGTCAATTTGAGCAGTTTGAGCTGTGGAAATTATTTTCATAGTTGGATCCCAGTGGAACTTCAGAAATGGTCTATTTCTGCGCTCTGCATTAATTGGTTAAGTTCTGGCAGGTTTACTGATGAAAATGATTGGTTGGAAGCCAAAAGCTTAAAGTATAAGCAAGGAAACAGTGAATTAATACTTTAAGCTTTTGAGAAAGTAAGTATGTAAGCTTAAGTTATTATAGGGAAAAGTGAGCGGCAATGGTTTAAGCTTTTGAAGAAAGCCATTTTGAAGGCGGAACTGTTGGGAAAAAGACACTATAAGAAGGAGGCTAGCTGGAAAGTTACAGGGTCTTTTGGGTTTCTACAAAAGGGTTTTTGGAAGACTTTTGGTTGCAAGCAGGAGATTGGTTGGACTGATACAGTGGATTAAAAAGGCCACTAGAGATACACAAAGAGCTGGAGACCAAGATAAAGGTGCATGAGCCTAAGATAAAGGAGCAGGAGCCGGAGATACAGAACTGGAGCTGGAACAAAGTGCAGAAGCCTAGGATTAAAGTGAAGGAGCCCAAGACTCAGTAGCAGGAGTCCAGGACCAAGGTGCATGAGCCCAAGACCAAGTACAAGGAGTCCAAGATATTGTTGGAGGACTCCAAGTATTGGCAAACCTATATTGTTTCCCTGACCCCCGGGTCATATACCAGAAGGTTTCTAAGGAGATCTTCCTTCTGAGAGTGAATAAAAGCTCATTTTAACCCATATACATATTTCTGAGATATATTATCCCTTACTAGAGAATAACAAATCCTCCCAGCTGGTCCCTAGCTATGCCCCAGGACACACTTTGGGGACTGATGGACAGATACCCCACAATTATGCTCATCTGCCATGAAAAAACTTTTGCTGCTTCCTTTGGGCAGGGTGCTGGAATATACCTGGGCTTGGGAAATCTTGGTGGCGTCAACTGGCGGTGGTGCATTATTGGCTGAGCTCAGATAAAGAATTTAAATTTCCCACTTAGTCTTAGAGAATTTGTTGTCTTTCTGCGGCCTGCTGGGCCACAGAGTCAGGTGTTGGCCTTGGGTCAGATTTTATGACACCTCATTGGCAGGGCGCTGTCAGTCCACGGAGAAACTGTCCAATTTTGGGCAACTAATTACTAGGTTGGGCGGGTCCACATCCAGGCACAATTCACAAGTGGTTGGTGCCTCATTAACCAGGATCAATGTTTTCTCCAAAATTGGGTTGTTTCCTGGTTCAAATCCAATGATCTGCAGGCTGGCGGTTCCTGGTTTGGGTTCAATGACCCACAGGCTGGCAGTTCCTAGGAATTCAGGTTTTGAACCAGGGGGACAGGACACCGTCTCTTTGTTGGTCAGCAGTGATTCATTATTAGGATTGAGTTTCAAGTCATGCAGGCAGGAAACTGTCCCTTTGATGGTCAGTAGGCAAGTGTCACTTGTAACAAGGGCCATAATTCAGTATTCTAGTGTCCAGCATTGGACCTCCAAAGGCTAAGTTTAAGAATTGATACTAAATCTATCAAAATAAAAGCTAATTTTCTAATGGAGCTAATACACATCCTTGAAACGAAATCACCAAAGCATGACTTTTTTCATATCATCAGCTTGACCACCTGATACGCTAATCAAGCTCTACAAATCTTAGTTGTGAACAGCTACCTTCACGCTGTTTTAATTTCATCTTTGGTGGGCTCACATTTCAAATCTTAATCAGGAATCCTCTCTTTTCCTTTTATTCCTTGAAATTGCAATAATTTCTATAAAAAGGGTTAATTCAATTTTGCTTTTTGTTTTATGCCATGGTGATTGGCACCCCACGTGCTCAGGTGACCATCAATATAACTGTCCTGGCAATGTTTTGTGGTAACACAAATATTATAAAAACCACCTCTATTCCCCAATAGAATCTAAGCTCATTCCACATTTATTTTTGGTGTGTTTTCTCAGTGTTTCTGCACCCATTCTTTAGCCACAACTAAAGGAGCAATCTAATATTAAGATTTTCCAGAGCCTTAAGGTAGTATCCTTATTCATCCCTGCAGACTAACCACCCAGCTTAGTACAACCCCAATCCCAAGGTTAAGATTTTCTTGTTGTGTCCCTTGGCTGCACTCAAGGTAGAGCACAACAAAAATGGTGCTCACTACAGGGACTGCAAGCCCCTCAGTTACCCCCTTTACCACAATCTTTGCTAATTTTTCTCTTTCTCCTGTTTGTGAGTTGTCCCTTTCTGAAGTATCTAACCCCCACATAAAAGAAGATATCACTAATTATCTCATTGTGTAAATTCACTGCTTTCTTTAGCCTTGGACAGGACAATTTTCTCCACTGCACTAAGAAAAACTCTCAAGCACCAGCCAAATCACTCAATTCTTTAGAGGATTTGGCCCATATTGTGGACAAAATATTTGTGCTAGCTTACTCCACAGACTCACTTGTCTTTGTTGCACCACCCTGGTAAGAAACACTAATCAATTTGGATTATCTATTGGCATGGTGTCATCTGCTATTGAAAAATAATCAAGGATAACCAATAAAACAAGGACACATTGATGCTCACAAATTTAAGTTTAAATGGCAGGAATGGAACCACCTTTCCACCCATGGGCCCCAGCCAATCAGCAAAAAAGGCAGAAATCAGTAAGGAACCTCCCAACTACCCTGAATTTATTTTGCAAAAATTCTCTTCAGGCCAATCAGTTACCCTGGTAGGTCACCTGACCATTCAAATCCTAACCCCAACCTTTAAGCCAAGCAAGGGGCTCTTGGCCCCCTGCTTTTTCATTCTTTATTCATATTAAAAGTTTCAGGTTTTGTTACAAGTTATTTTTTTCATTTCAAGCCTCTATTTGGGCTCTTTATCTTGCAAATTGTTAGTAATTATTTTCCACACTTTTGCCTGTATCCCAGCCTCCTTGGTTTCTGCTGCTTTTCTGCACCAGTCAAGCCTAGTGTCAGTGTATAAGTCAACACTTAATTGCTTTTGCTTTCAAAACCAGGCTTCAAAATTAGCCTTTCTTTTTAAAAGTTAGTATAAAATTCTATTATTACTTTGAAATTTCTTGGTTTTTGTTACAGTTTGAACCTATCTCCCATATTAGTTCTGCTAATAGCTACCTGCGGCTTTATCTAAGATATCCCAAGGATTCCCCTTTTGCTTGACTTGCTGGAATTGCAACTGCTGCAGTCAGCCAAGAGTTTATAAGTTTAAGACCTGGAATTCCATCAGAGGTCTTGAAATTTCTTGAAGATTTTGAAAATAATACTCCCATTCCTTAAGTTTGTTGTGTTTTCCTTGGTGCCAGTATTATTATTTATCCACACCACTTTCCTGGACCTCTGGGACTGCCTCTCATCCTCTGCCCACCTTGTGGGAGATGATCCCTCCATAATTTTGCATTTGCTGGATGATCTTCCCAGCAAGGCTAGAAAATTTCTATCTTTTGGAGTGTTAGGGATTCACTCATTAGGAAGTCTTTCTCCAATTGAATAGAGAAGAGCTCCCAAGTTAAAATTGACTAGAGTGGAGCCTACTGGAATTACTATCATTAGCATATAGAGTAGATGAACTAGTAATTAAAATCTTCTCAAAAAGGGTGTAAAATGATTTAACAAATAGTAAACACTTGTATATTCCAAGATCAGCCAAGGGGCCTTGAGATGGATGATTGGAGGGAAGCGAGCAGTTTCAATGTAGGGAGGATGGCGGCAGCGTGGACCAAATCAATACCAAATGTAGTCTTCAGATTTATCAGTGGGGGTTGGTTCTGGAGTCTCAAAATTGACGTTTGCTTGGCCATATCTTATTATCACACAGAAAACCCACACAAAAAGAATGGGTTTCATGTTGTTGGGGTCAAACTTAATTAATCTACTAATCAGTTAGAGTTTGAAAATATAGACTTTATTTGAGGTTGTTGAAAGGAATAAAATTGTTGGAGCAATATGCTCATGAGAGAAAAGTCAGCTTAAATACTTAGTGAAGATGAGGGAGGGAAAAGGTGGTTACCAAAGGATACTGCAAGAGTTGATGAGAAATTATTGCCTTTCAGGACTGCAGCAAGCTTCAGCCTGCAATTCAAGAAGAAGTAAAGTTGGTTCTGACATGTGGGCTGCAATTTGGTGCCTTGCTTTGGACTTGGGTGGTTTCTTGGCTTGGATGTGGGGTATTTCCTTGGCTTGGGTGAATTTATAGATCTGATTGGTCCTTTGGAGCCTCTGGTTGTTTGTTGGATTCTGTGGTGCATTTTATCTTATCATGATTGAGATTTTGATAATTTAATGCTTTTGGAGCCATTATTCATTAATTTGATGGTGTTTACATTGCTGGTATGTTTGATTAAGAGCTGGGAACCTTGGTTTAATTTAGATTTTATATTAGGATTCACGTTTTATCTTTGCTCTAGTTTTTGTTTCAATAATAATTAATTAACCTGTTTAAATGATTCAAACATGTTTTTAAGTTGTTTTTGTTAATTAACTTATTAACAACCGCTGTTTCCAATTTTGCATTTATCAATGTTGTTTCTTTGTTTATTCTCTTTTATCCCACCATTAAGGCTAATTGTTTTGAGGTTTTTTCCCTTTTGAAAGGAATGTAATTCCTTACATGGAGAGACCTAGTTAAAAGCATCACATGTGATGATCTGGACTTGCATTCCACCACCCTCAACTTGGGCGGCCCTCCTGCTAAAGAAGCACTTGTGGTCCCTCTCCACCAGCTGGAGGAGGAGATGTTGGTTCTCTACAAGGCACCTGAAGTGCCAGAGAGTACTCCCACACATACTCCCTGGTTGCTTGCGGGCCTGGGGCTAATGAGATTGAATTCCTACTTCCTGCAGCTGTCTCATGTGTCCTCCTTTTAGTACCTTTCAGAGCAGCCATCCAAGTAATTCACTGGATGGCATCCTGGTGGTTTTTCTTGCCAGGATGGGAGCCAAACTTAGTTATTTTAGCCCCCCTCTCTCACAAATTCCACCTATTATTCTTAGTTTAGCTAACATCCCTTGCCTTTTTGCCTATCCCATGGGTACCCCCAACTTAGACCAAATAGCTGTGGCTGCCCATGTACAGGCTTTGGAAGAGGCTATTCCCAACCTGTAAATTCAGTTTGACACTGGCAAATTCTATGAGATGATGATAGTGTCACATACTCTACCATGTTTCATGTTGCCCACTGAACATCTGGGAAGACTTTACTCATCCTTTGTTCACCTGCTCTTGTTTACCATCAGTTAGTTATAGGCCTCCATGTTCATGAGGTTTTATACCTTTGCACTGCTGTGACTAACCACTGGGAATAATTCACTACCTACAAGCAGTGAGCTCAGTTTTTGTTCTCTCTTATCTCTGATAACCAACAAGATGTTTTTGTTTCTCAGACTCAACTTACCTATTTGATTGCTCACATTTGCTTGTCTATCCCTGAGTATCTCAGGGAACACCTAAAAGAGTTTCATCAGCTGCAACAGCCTTGGAAGGTGTAGGTAGATTCTGCAATATCTCTTCAGCAATCCAGTTTTAAGCAATTAGTGGGACAATTGAATAAATTCTGAGAGTATACCTTTGATCAGTTATAACTCTTAGAAGAACAAATTTCCACTAGAATCCCCAAAGTTCAGGAAGCATAGATAAAAAAGGTCTTTGCCAGCGCCACCATCCAGCAATTGCAATCCTGAATTAAAAAGTTGTCTAAAGCTCAACAGGAAGCTCCCCCATCTCTTTTTGTAGAGGTTCTACTGGATAAAGAGCAAAATACATGTGGTGCTATCTGTGAGCTTTGAAAAACTACTTGCAGCCAGATCATCCAAAATACCTCCTCAACCTGATTCCCAGATGGCAGCCCTTGTTGCTCAAGTGGCTACTTTACAGCAAGAAGTAGATGCTTTGCATCCTGCTATTGCTGAAGGTGCTAGCCTCACTGAGAAGTCAGAGAATAATGGTTGTTGCCCAAGATTTCCTGGACGCCCATGAATTCACTGTGTTAGAGAGATAATAGCTCTTTCTAAAAAAGTTGATACTCTCAAGAAGGATCATGACACACATGAAAAACATCCTGGAGATACAGGATATAATTGATTCAGTTAATGAAAGATTTGAGCCCTGCTTTTCTATAAGACCTACTCTGACCACTTTTATGACAGAAATTTCTACCATTGTGGCTAACCAAAGATTTAGGGTGGACACCACAAATCAACAATTCACTGCAGCAATAAACACTGGAGATCATAATACCACTATCATAAACACCTTATAGGAGAGCCCTGGGCAACTATGGATGTTACAGCCACCTACTAAATCTGAGGCTGAACAATCTCCTCAAATTAATATGGTAAATAGTAACAATGAAAGTCTTAAACCTAAGGTTCACTTCAAACCCATGTTTTAATTTTTTGATCCCAAGATCTCTATCATTGCTGTCTTTATAATCATATAAAAAGTTGCAATGAGGCAGGCCTCTGATGAGATCAAGAAGAAAAATATCCTGACTTATTTTTATCCTACTTTCTAAGAAGTGGTTGTCCTCAAGCTTCCCTTCATCACCACCTGATAAGAGATGAAACAGCTACTAATTGATAAGTTTGGTGAAGATCTTAGCCTATAGGTAAAGAAAGACATGATTGTGCAGATTGTGTTTAAAGCTAAAGAGACACTAGCAGAGTTTGCCAGAAAGTTCTATATTGAAGGTCAACAGTTGATAACTAGCCAGAAACTGACTGTCTGTGAAGTTTATACTGCTTCTGCTCAAGCCCTTGAGGTTAACCAAATTCTATGCCTGCATTTCAATACACATAAGATCATCCTAACTTCTATGAAGAGCATTAAAACCCTCCTTCAGGGCATGCTTCTCACACACTTGGGTTCTTTAGTCAGAGAAAATTGTGCTACCTCCTCCACTGGGAATACTTCCCTTTTCTCTCATATCTTAACTATGGAAGCAAGGTCAACCTGAACAACAAGAATTCCATAAATATGGACAAGACATCATTCCCATGTCTGTAACAACCCCTGTGTCAAAGGGGCTAATCCCAGAGACTAGACAGAAAAAGAGAAGTCAAACTAGAGGTGAAGACACCCTTGGTTGAAAATTAATCCCAATATCCCCCATACCCTCCTCTTCCTCTGATGATCCTGAATCACAATATCAAAACAACAGGGTCAACCCCTGACAAAGTTCCACATAAGAGGTTCTGCAACCCCCAAACTGACTTCACCATTATCTGTCATCAAATGTGAAAGTCAACCTAAATTAATAAGTCCAGCAACAAGAACCAGTGACAATCCCTGCTCAGTGTACAGCTTGATTTGGCGCTTCACTTATTACAAGAATCACACTACCCCCTGTTCAATCCAATTGACTGATTGTCTCAATCTTGTTTCTCCTATAATGATTCACCATAACTATATAATTTGCATATATCAATAAAGATAATTATCTAGTTTTCAATGATTTCCCCCTGTGTAGCTCTGCTAATACAGAACAGTTATAATAATAAGATCCCCCAGCCTTCTCTTGCTCTACAACATCTCTGAAAACTTTAAGCCAGAGGATTCCAATGCAGATGAGACTAATTCATATGGATATTCCATAATTGAAGTCTCTGAGACCTTGGCTGCTTTGTAAAAGTTACTCTCTGACAAGACTACTACCACTAGCAGGCTCTTTCCTGAGGCCAAACAATTTGTGTCCCAAACTTATCTTAATCAAACCAAGAGAGCCCATGTCCTTGTAGAAGTTTTAGAGAAAGCTATCAAGATAGCTGATGCTGTCTTCAACAATTTATCAGTTTCTCTTCCTCTCCAGAAAGTTTACAAGGATTTTCATGGGTTCTGATGTATGATTGAGAAGTGAGACAAAGAGCTTGCTCAAGCACAAGAAGTTCTGGTAGTCCTCCCTATCTTTGGACAAAATATCACTTGAGTGGAATTATCTATCTAAAAGATCAAAATTAAGACTATTATTGATATTGGTTCTCCATTCAGCGTTGTTTATTATAAGCTTGTCAAGAAGCTCAAGCTGTCCCAGACCTTAATTATCACCAAACCTATGGAACTTCTGGCTTGTCCATGGCTTGGGCTATTAGGGCCTACTATGCTCTTCTAGTGCGCTTTAGTAAACTACTCCTTATGGCATCTACTATAGTATTAGATAATAAAATTTATGGCTTTTGGTTGGAACTTGATTCCTCCAAGAATACAATGAAATCATCAACCTCAAATATGAATATATATTCATAATTGGGTATGAAGTCCCCCTCATCTTTGAAAATCCAGTTAAGTCCCTTAAAAATGCCCCCAAAACCTGTGTCCTCAAGTACCCTACTAGGATATTTATGTTAAAGTACTGCATACACTGTTTTAACATAAAGTTTTCCCCATTATATTGTCCTGCCTCTTAAGGAGTTCCTTTCCTAGCCATCTCTTCTGTTTTCATAACTGCTATATCTCAAGTAGTCGTTTATTTGCAGATCTTATAAAAGTTACCTGAGCATATCTTTATGGAGTTATACTCTCTGTCTGTAAAGTTATGACTCTCCTTTGGGCCTTCACTTCAACCCTCATCAAATTCTAGGGGATCTCTAAAAAATTGCACCTGTATACTTGTCTAAAGAATTATTAAAAAAGCTCAAGAAAAGCCCTCACCTTATTACTTATGGAATTATTCTGAAGATTACTCCACCTAATCCATCCAAGAGATACCCCTGGTTAAATATCATTGAAAGAGCGTCTGGGAGCAGTGTTGTGTGTCTCCAAGATAAGTTTCTCAATTTTAATTGAGTCAGTTTCCCTTTTGCTTTTGTTCACTCATTTTTTTCAAATTTCCCTGCCCTAAGAATTTCTCTCATAAACACCCACATCATTGATTGAATTGCTTTGAGCCATTCTGCCCCCACTATAACCCCATTCTCTTCCTTAAATCAAGAAAAGAGCTGTAAAAGACCTTGCTTCACTATTCTCTAATCTAATAAAGCTTGAAAAATTTTAGTAACTTTGGTCATTTGGTTTTTGCTGTTGCTTTTGAGTCTCAGTTGATTCCTTCCCCTCTTTGGTCTTCCTGGAGTTTTTGGTGACAACCTTTTGGTTGTTATTGAAATCATGGTTTTATTTATGGTTGAGAGCAAGGTTTTATTTATCACTAATCTGCCCTTTGATTCTCACCCTGTTTTCATTGAGCTGGACTGAACCTCACTTGTGTCTTGAAATCATTGAATCTTCCTATAAAAAAGCCTATCCAACTGCTAGTGGCTGTCAGGAATATTCCTGAAATTAAGGAGAAAAAAGTTTCTAAACACCACACCACAACATTCAGTACAAAAGAAAACCCCAATTTGATATTTACAGGAAATGTGATAAAAAATACTGGTGCAACCAGAATGAAGAAAATATAAAATAAAATAAAAGAAAAATCTATAAAATACATCAAAAATCCTAAGCACCACATCAGCCCAGGCTCTAATCACTCCTTCCCGCACACCCACCCCTAGTCAGCCAGCCCCCATCAGCCAGACAGCCTGTCAGTGCGCCCACTTCCAGTCTACCAGTCACCTGTAAGAGTTAAATGGAGTGCAGCACTATTCACTGAAAAACAACAAGGATAGAGGAAGAAGATGATCAACTGCTTGAGCAGCACTAGATCAAATTGAGTGAAGGAGCTCATTAATTTTTGCGCCTTTGGAGGTGTAACAGAAAACAGAAACCAAATCAAAATTAAGAGGAGCATTTGGAGGGGAAAATATGAAGCTGAAGAAGATGAGGAGGTGGGATACAGTGCAGGCCAGGGGACCAAAAGAGAAGTGGCCTCAAACTGAAAGAGGATTGAGGATATATTCTCCACAACTGAGGCCAGTAGGCCAAGAAATTCCAACATTGGGATTATAGCTTCCTTTATTTCCAATCTATCAGAGATAATAAGCTATCTAGAAACAAGTTTCTAGTTTGGGGTTTGGGAGAAATTTAAGGGAATTTGAGTTGGGGGATATCAATTTTGCAGCTTCTGACTGGTCAACAAGAATATTTTCATCCTTTGGGGACCCATTGTATGAGTGCAACTGAATGCTGTCATGATTTGATAGATTTCAGCAACCAGCAGTTCAAGCGCCAGCCTCCTTTGGCAGTAAATAAAAAACTAATTTGTTGTAGTTAGTGGGTAAGAATGGAGGAGATCCAGAATTTTGAGGGGCACCTTAGCAACTACAGACTTGACCTATTTTTTATCTATAACAAAATTAAGCCATCTAACATTTTCAAGGGTTTAGCAGCAGTTAAGCGCTAATTTCTAGTCTTGCAAGGCCACACTATCCCCTTTATCTGATTTTATACCACAATACTGCCCACTGCCCAGCCAGAGGGCCCTAATCTGCCACAGACATAGTTTTCCTGGGTGTGGCTAGGCCAAAGCGCTGCTATCTGGTAAAACCTGCCCCAAGGCCCTGCCTGCTTGCGGCAATTATATATTTAAATATAACAACCAATCAAAAGTGGATGGTGGCACATAAAATTGAGTCCAAGCAGGGCACCAATACCCTGCGCTCAGTTTTCCCTAAAACCACATGTTGGGTTTTAAATCCTGACCTCCTTGGAGGTCAGGTAATAGCTTACGAACCATTATTGGTGGTGTCTGTAAGCTTACCAAATTTTACATGCAAGGAGGCCACCTCATCAAGATGCACCCAAGAGCCTTAAGTAACATCAGTTTTCAATAAAATACTCTAGTTGTTTGATATTTTATCCTCAATAAATATCTTTCCTCAATGATTCACTTATTTCAATATTTGCTAATCAGATTTTTAATAACCAGATTACTAGTTTCTGCATTCTCACCTCTTCAATCTCCTGGAAATCTTTCTTCTCCTGAAAAAATGATTACTGAAATCTGCAAAATTGAGAGCAAACCCATATATGAAGCTGATTCTCTGACTCTGAGCCAAATTAAGATCTTAATCTTGTACCTGTTTATAATCTTCTGCTGTACCTTTCCATATTATCTCTTTAAAGGTTATCATTTTAGCGTAAATACACACCATCTTCTCCTTATTGGTAATGTCATCCTAATTTGGGTGTACATTTCCCATTTGATTGACTACAACAAGCTCTTACTCTATTTCACCCTGACACAATCCTGTCTGTGTCCCATTGTCAAAAATAAATGTTATATAAAAAAAGGGTTCTAAAATTCAGAATATGCATTCCTAAGATCCAAAAATGTGAATTTTCCAAAAAGAAAATTTGGAAATCACCTGTCCCTAGCCTCCAACCTATTCTTGTCAAGTTTTCACAATAAGGAAAAACCAGGTGAAAAGAGTTCAGACATGAAGAGGAGTTCATGTCAAAGACTAAATATTCTCATATTAGCAATTGTTCACCACCCACCCAAAGAAATGTGCAGGGAATGAAAAGAAGCTCACCAAGAAAGGCAAGTCAAAGTCAAACCAAGATATTTGGTATCACAATCTTTTGTTCTACCCATACTTTCCCTTACATTAGAGCAATTATAAATAAAGAAAAACCCTTCAACAATAGTTGTTCTATAATTGAGTGAATACTCTCCCTGATATTTATCATATAAATCACTCCTTTACTTAACCAAAGCAAGTAAGTTTACCAAACCCAATCAACCCCCCAAATTTGAAGATGAATCATCTCATCTTCATAGCTGTCATGGCAGCTTGTCTTGGGATTGGGGCAACCAGTAGACATATGCTCAGTTTGGATCTGAACCACAAGGACCTAAAAGGATATCATACCAGGAGTCTGTATAACTGAAATCCTTGGATTTCACCCCTTGGACACCTTTGGTGTTGTCTTTCCCAACTCCCAACTTGACTATCTATGTGTCCTTCTATGATACGCTAATGTGCGTTGCTGACATCCTTGGATAATACAACACCCTTGTCAGAGCCTTTTGTTAGATTGAAACCTTCTATCTATTTACCACCTCCTCAACTGGCTTCCAACTGTTAAACTTGACCTCCCAAATAACCAAAGTTCTACCCTCAATACTTGGGTATTATCAGTGGCCAACTTGACTCCAGTAGTCATCAATGTTTCCCAAGGGCAGGTTGTAGGGCATTGGCAATTGCTTGATACCCCTTATGTTTTCTCTATTACATGCCTTTAGAACCTTCATTGACTTCAATCTTCCTGAAGATAAACCTAAAGTACTATCCTTGTTCACTGCCCAAGTCTCCACTCAATTATTTCCTGTACAGCAGAAGGAAGTGCTTGACCCTCTTGATCAGTTCACAGAAGTCTTTGTTGAGGACAGTACTGACTATAGTCTGAATAAATATGCTATAATCAGATTGACACAGGTAATGTCTCTCCTTTCCATTAAAAACACTATAGAAACAGTAGGATTTAATATACCCAAGTTTCCAAGGAACTCAAACAGCTTTTAGACACTGGGCTACTTGCCCCATTTCTAAGTCCTTGAGTTTCTCCTTTGTCAACTCTTAAGAGGAAGAACAGAGGATACCAAAACATTTTATAGACTGTTGAAGGCTAAAATCCCTGACCAGAAAAGACTCTTATCTCTTGTCTTGTATTGACAATACTTTATGCTGCATCAGGAGATCAAAAATATTTTCAGCCATAAATTTGGCTTCTGGTTACTAGAAAGTTGACCTATTCTCAGAAACCAGACAAAAATCCCTCTGTTGCAAATGAACCAATAATAGTTCAGTATTTATATTAGAGAAGAAAAAAAGTCCAAATAGAAAGGACAATAATAGGAATAATGTATGTTTGTTTTAATAATAGTATGATTGATATACTATATTTGGGAGCCACAAGTTACCAGGGGTGGCATAGTGGCGTGTTATATGTAAAGTTTTGATTGGAAATAACTTGAGGGTGGGATAAAAATGCCAAATTGACAGCACTACTGATTAGGAGATAGTGCCTGTGATTTTTCATTGTAAACAGATTGGTCCATACTGTTAGTTATGTCATAGGGAAACTCTTTGAGCGCCCCTGTATATTGTGAGATATGTTTGTGTACAAGGCAATAATCTTGGTTGCAACACTCCTCTTTCCTCATGCTTGCTGTCAGATACCAAATTTGAATCTTGTAAAAGGACTGGGAAGGTACACACACAGATTTTCTGGGCAAGGAAGGCTGTGATGATCCACATGTTTGGTGGTTTGCAGGCGGAGCTAATGTTGGCCAAGCAAAAGTTTGGTTGTTTATTGAAGGTGAGCCTAGTAGGTAACATAGAACTACTAGTGGTAAGTAAGGTGAGCCTAGTAGGTAACATAGGACTACTAGGGTAAGTGAGGTGAGCCTAGTAGGTAACATGGTCTACTAGGGTAAGTAAGGCCTGGCTGGTAGGTAACAAAGGACTACCAGAGGCAGATGTTGCCTCCACCCAGCAGAAGATATTGGCTGCTTTGGACTATAGTGCTTCACCTTGCAGGAAACTGTGGCTGCAGAAGGGTGAAGACTGAGATAGCAAGCAGGGAACTTTTTTCTGTCTGGGGGGAATAGGTTTTGGACCCCTGGCGGGTAACGCGGGCTGCCAGGGAGGGGAAGAGCTTTGAGAGCTCTACATACCCTAATACACTTACAGGAGGTCTGTGAGCAAGCACCCTACCTAACAGACTGGTAGGGTGTCCTCATTTATGCCCCTATGAGAGCTTTGGGGAGACCCAAGGTGAGCATTGGAGGATATAGACTTGCTCAGAGGTGTCACCAAGGCGGCTTGCTCAGGGAAGCCAGCTGCAGAACTTGGTGTGATCAGGCCTCTGAGAAGTAGAGCTGATTACTCTGTGGCTGAAAGCCCAGACTTAATCACCTGGGTGAGTAAAGAAAATGCATAGACATTGATCTATGGTTGAATGGACTAAGTGGATTGCCACTTGCAAGGGCCCAGTCAAATTCCAGTTCAATGTAGACTCATGCCTGGGTCTACAAGTTCTGGTAATGGGGGCTGAGATAAAGAACTGAGGTGGTTCACAGAATCAACAGAGAAAACTAGCAAGAGGGACTGTTTGGTCACAAGAAAGGCTAGTTGATAGACTATTAATTCATATTGAATTGAATGAATCAATATGGTTCAGTGTGTAGAAGGAACAAAGAAGGTTCCTAGTGAGGATTTGTTGAGGGACTGGTTGAGAATAAGCTGAGGGCTCAGAGATTATGATGCAGGACTAGCTGATCATGATGCCAGTTGGCCAAAGGACCAGAAGTTTGTGTTTCAGGAGTATCCAGAGGACTGATGAAGTTAATGGACTGATTGCTGGTTAAGCTGAAGAGCTGGAATATGAGCTGGCTGAAAGATCTCAAGATGATAGTGAAGAACTGGTGGTCTGGAGAAATAAGCCAAGATTTTGCCAAATTGATTTGCCAAAGTGAGAAGATGTGGAATATTTTGCCTTGGTTTAGTATTAAAATCAAGAAGGAATGTGGATAGAAGTGTGGGTAAGATATTTATTTATTAAGCTCCTAGGATAGACAAAGGTATCTTGCTATGAGAGCAGGATACAAGGTTGTTTTGGTGGGACGTTTTCCTTGGATTTCACTATATTTGTAAATATATGAGGAAAACATTGAAAAGGTCCAGAAAGAAAAATTTAAATAGCATTCTACTATTTAAATTGGTTCATGTTGAATTCAGGGAAGACTGGTGCCTGAATAATGGACCGGTTAACGCTTTGGTGCGCGAAGAGTTGTCAGTTTAAGCGGTTTGAGCTGTGGAAATTATTTTCATAGTTGAATCCCAGTGGAACTTAAGAAATGGTCTATTTCTGCGCTCTGCATTCATTGGTTGAGTTCTGGCAGGTTTCCTGATAAAAATGATTGGTTGGAAGCCAAAAGCTTAAAGTATAAGCAAGGAAATAGTGAATTAATACTTTAAGCTTTTGGGAAAGTAAGTTTGTAAGCTTGAGTTATTATAGAGAAAAGTGAGCGGAAATGTTTTAAGCTTATGAAGAAAGCCATTTTGAAGGCGGAACCGTTGGGAAAAGGACACTATAAGAAGGTGGCTGGCTGGAAAGTTACAGGGCCTTTTGACGGCTTTTTGGAGGTCTTTCTGGGTCTTTGATGGGATCTTTCTGAGGCTTTCTGAGTGTCTGCCAAGAGGGTTTAGAAGCCTTTTGATCACCAGCAGGAGCATAGTTGGACTGATTTAACCCAAGATAACGGGGCAAGAGCCCAAGAATAAGAAGCTGGATCCTAAGCGCGGCGCCAGAGTCCAAGTTTAAGGTGACAGAGTCCAAGTTTAAGGAGAAGGAGTCCAAGTCTAAGGAGCAGACGTCCAAGACTAAGGTGCAGAAGTCCAATACCAAGTACAAGGAGTCCAAGATATTGTTTGAGGACTCCAAGTATTGGCAAATCCATATTGTTTCCTTGACCCCCAGGCCATATACCAGAAGGTTTCTAAGGGGATCTTCCTTCTGAGAGTGAATAAAAGCCCATTTTGACCCCTATACATATTTCTGAGATAAATTTCCCCTTACTAGAGAATGACAATCCCTTCCAGCTGGTCCCTGGCTAAAATCCAGGACACACTTGAGGACTGGTGGACAGGAATACCACAAAGGCACAACAGGGTGTTGTAAATTTGGGCTATCTAAACTAGCTAAATCTACAAGCTAAAGTTTATCTAAAATAAAGTATAGATAAAATATAATAATATCACTAAACTATTTAAGGCTTACTAAACATCAACTTCAACTGCTAAATAAAAGGCAATATCAAAGTATAAGTGTTAATTGTAAGGTTAAAAGCTGTGTTTATTAAACTCATATGGGTTGATAATAAGCCTGAATATTTTAGCTCCACCAGTTGAATCCAATTGTAATTGAAGAAATCAAATTAGGGAATCCATTGTCAAATTGTATCAATGTATTAATTACAATTATATCAATTGCAATTAGAGTGGAGTACTCAATATTTCAACATTTCCCACCTCTAGATTTGATATAGGGTTTGCATTTCTTGGATTGTACCTTGAAGGGAAGAGTAAGGGTTATATGATCCAAGACCAGAGGATTGAGGGAGATGGACTCTTTGGACATCCAATTGGTAGTAATAACATGGTTTGAATTGGGTAAGGACAGACTTTTGACATTGTAGTAGAAGAACTTCTCATGTTCCTTTCTAGTGCTGACAGTACTAATTGTAATAGGTGCAGTGGCTTTGGGAAGACTGATAGGGTAACTTTCTAACCAGGCGGCCTTGTTAAGATCAGATTGCTTTGTGGAATACTCAACCTTGGGGCTGTTAGGTCCAGCCATTATGGTAAGAGTAAGCTCGGCCTTTATGTCTTGGGAAAAGACAACATGGAAGCAAGGTTCTGAAACCTCAGACTTGGTGTACACACTAGGGTTGCAGGGATAGGTAATGTAGGTCATACCAGGAGGGAAGTTATTGGTCAGATTGAATGTTCTCATGAGAATAAGACCTTTGGTAGAAGCACAGTCACCCTGATAGATCTGTATAGAGCTAACTTGTTGAGAATTGCTGGTGGTGTAGAAGATCAAGGACTCCTTGGCGGAGATGGCGTCATTGTGATTGATAGCCTTGACCACAATACCACCCTTAGTCTTAAAAATAAGAGTTAAGGTATCATTGTCTAAAATTTCAATCTTTTTGAGCCTAGTTAGTGCTGAACTAGTGTAGTAACAGCCTGAAGTAGAGCCTGGCCAGTAACTAGTGTGATAGAGTTGTTTATTGGCATAGTCTTTCCCCAAGGCTGTCTCTATTTCATAAGCCCCACTAGTAAGGTAGGTACTAGGAGTGGTTGTGTCAAATGTGGCAAGAAGAGAAAGTTTGTGAAAGCCATAAAAAACTAACAGATTAACATGAATAGCAAATTTAGCTTAACCATAAAAGATGAACTATTGGGTGGCTATCTATCTGATACCACCCATTATTTTCTTCCTTAGAGTGTGTCTTCAAGTCACAACCATTAGGGCTCAGATAAATCACACTGGCTTTTGATGATGTTTCAGGAAATCTTGTATCAATGGAGCAAGGTACAGTGATGGCAAGTGTGAGAAAGTTTAATATTAGATCTGAATATTGCAACTTTAGGAGTGCAAGCTTCCTAACAGTAAATAAAACACAATTATTATGCTGACTAGCAAGGTAATCCCATTGTAGGGTAATGTTGTGAGTGACAAACTTCTGAGTACCCTTGTAAGGAGAAGCTATAAGTGTAGCAGGGACAGAATGTAAATGAGACTGATTGCTACTTCAGCGTAAATGCAGCCAGTATCTACTAGGTCCACATCATATGAGTATAGCCCCTTGTCATCATTGTTAGATTGGGAAACCAAGAGCCTCTGGGAAGTGAGATTAAACATGAATAACCAAGGATTGCAGAGAGGCAGCTCCCTCAGATTGTGAATCTGATACACTTGTTTGTAAGAAGAGAATCCCTTTTTGATAGTGGGAAGGAGAGGTAGAGTCTTAGCAAAGTTGAGATTCACAATAACATCACAGCCTCTTTCCATAAGGAGCTTTGGAATGTACATATCTACAACAGTATTGTAAATAATCTATAACCTAATATTTGAATATACAAGAAGTGAGGGATCATGCTCTATAATGATCAGCTTACTTAACCATTTACACAACATTTGATATAATATGTGTAAAGGGGACTCTGCAGAGAGTAACGGTGTAAAACCCCAAGTCAAAAGAAGGAAGTATTTGCCTATAGCAGTGTCAAAAGTAGCAGTGATGAGAGCCATTCTAGGGTTATCACCATGTGCTGTGTGCTGTGTGCTCCATATAATTGATGTCAGGCTCAGAATTATTTTTGATAACCTTCTTCTTTTCACTCTCATAAGTGATAGCTGTAGCAGTAGACTCACTTGTATTATCAATATTGACTTGATGGATAAAGAATAATTGTTTAAATCCAGTATGTTTGGAAGCAGGGGAGATTTCTAAGAGCTCAAATTTGCCCAGAAAGTTTTTATCCTTGGTGCAGTTATGTTCACCCTCTAGGACTTGAATCAAAACACTGGGCTGGTTATCATTGTAGATGGAGAAGTTCTCAGACTTCTTGATGGGGGCAGTGGTGTTACACTTAATTAGAGCATTCATCACACCACCAGATGTCTCAATACCAAGTGAGAGAGGAGCGTCAGCAAGAAGATACTGGGTCTTATTAGAAATGTAACCAGTAAGAACATCAGCTTGGATTTTTGGAGTAGAACCACCTGCAACTGAGGCTGGCAAAGAAGCAAGATCAACCAGGGCTGCAACAGCTTTGAGAGCTGGAGGGAAAGTATCTGACTTTTCAGCAACTTCAGTTGGTTTGACTGATGTGTATTTTTAACAAAGTATATTTTGGGTTTGTATAGCTTTTTATTTTTTTTACTACCCATTTTATTTTTTAAGCAAGAACTGTTAGAAGCAATATTTTTTATGTTTTTTCACAAATTATTTTGTTTTTTTGAGCAAGAGCTGCTAGAGGCAATATTATTTATTGTATCACTTGCTTTTCTTTCAAAAGAAGGTCTAATGTAAATATCATAAAAGTTGAAATAGATATATTTAATAAGTGCATCTAAACCAATTGAATGATAGAACTTATCAAGTAAATCTTCAAAATAAGTTTTTAAATCATAGAAAATTTTACTACAGTTTTGAAGGCAATTTAACTCTAATACAAATAATGCACCACAAGAAACTGTGTGATGAAATCCATTATAAACAAAATATATTTCCTTCAGAGGAATACCTCCCTCACCTGTAAACTCAAGCATGGAAGGCAAAAAATATAACTGCAAAGAATAAAAATTAAGAGAACTGAGTACTAGCAAGTAAAAATTAGAAATTCGCGTCAAAGAATAAGCAGGCTTGCAAATGATTATTTTTCACAAAAAATAATTTTTACCTAATATTTCTGAAAAAAAGAGAGGTAATGTAAATTGAGCTCCTGAACACAGCAAGAATATTTTTAGACAGGCTTGATTAATAAAAAATAGAGAAAATAATGGGAAAGAGCTAAATTGCGCTAAGTTTTAATACAACTTTTTGTAAATGGATTTTAAGTAGCACAACTTTTTGGCTCCAAAAGCTTTGAAAATAAGATTAGTAATGCAATTTGGCGCTGAGTAATTTGGTGCATTAGTGATTCAACTCATAACAAGCCAAATCACCAATCACCAAGCCAGCCAATCAGATTGCGCCCGCTTAACCACTCAATTTTGGGTAGTTGACAGGGGCCCTAAAATCTGATTTTAATTAAAAATTGGATGTTAAACTGGGTTGTTTTCATTCCACAATATTTACAAAGGCTCAGGTTTAAACCTGAGCTTTTTTATCAAGTTTTTTTTACTATTTTAATTAAATCTGCTTAAAAATATGATAACATACAGGTAATTTTTTATTTTAAATTCAATGGAGGTATGTACAGATGTACTTTTACTAATGGAATTTTTTAGGTATTAAGATGTATAACTTCAAAAGTTTTAATAAAAATTATTTTTGATATACTTTTTAACTTAACTTTCAGTTTTATTACTATAGTTGACAAAGATACTCACTACTTATTAAAATAAAGAGATGATAACCTATGAGAAGTAAATAATACAAATAAAGAAAACTTTCAATTTACTGCACTATATTTTTTGAAGTTAGTATATTATTAAATTTTAACCTTTTAAAGTTATAGTATAATATTATAAATATTATAATCACATAAAATTAAATTATTTTTTGTATGAAGCTTAAAATGATAACAAACAATATACCTGAAGACTTTAAAATAAGATTCAAGAATTTTATATTATATTTGACAGTTAAGTAGTAATTTACTATAGATCAAAAAAAAGTTTAAGCTATATTGTATGTGTAATATTTATTAGACCTGTATTTTTTATTCTCAAATATATATATGTAGCGCATTTTTTAATAAATATAGCCTTTCTATTACCAGTTACCTATATTGTATAATCCATATAATTTTGCTATTAATTTTGTCTATCTCAATATGAGTCTATTTTTCAATTGAAGCACTATTTAATTTAATTAAAATTAACTTACACTGGTGTTTTTATAATCTTTTGAGAAGCATATAAGAAAAGTAAGATAAAAATTTGGAAAATGTTATCTTTATTGAAAATCAAAGGATAGCTTCAGAATAGGTAAAAGGGTCCCCACTTCAATTCTGACAATATTTTTTTCTAGGAACCAGAATATAATATTATGCCATTATTTATGGTATTTCATAGTATAAATTGATTAAAAGTATATCAAAAATTAATTTTTATTTAAACTTTTGAAGTTATACATCTTAATACCTAAAAATTCCATTAGTAAAAGTACATCTGTACATACCTCCATTGAATTTAAAATAAAAAATTGCCTATATGTTATCATATTTTTAAACATATTTAATTAAAATATTAAAAAAAACTTGATAAAAAAAGCTCAGGTTTAAACCCAAGCCTTTGTAAATATTGTGGAATGAAAACAACCCAGTTTAACATCCAATTTTTAATTAAAATCAGATTTTAGGGCCCCTGTCAACCACCCAAAATTGGGTGGTTAAGCAGGCGCAATCTGATTGGCTGGCTTGGTGATTGGTGATTTGGCTTGTTATGAGTTGAATCACTAATGCACCAAATCACTCAGCGCCTGCAATTTTTGCTCCTGAACACAACTGTGCTATTTTCAGGAGGAGTTGACTAATAGGAAAAAGTGGAATTTGCAGTTTAAAAGTCTGACAATTTTTTAGAATCAAGTAAATTAAAAACTTAGAAGCTGAATTTATAGCAGCCAAAAATAAAAAATACAAAAGGAAGGACTGTTTTAATCTTATAAGCTAAAAACTTAATTTTAATAGGAAATAAAGAAGGCTACCCCCCTCAACAAAATTAAGTAAATGGTTGAAACACTAAATGAGCGCCAATGTTGTAAATTTGGGCTATCTAAACTAACTAAATCTACAAGCTAAAGTTTATCTAAAATAAAGCATAGATAAAATATACTAACATCACTAAACTATTTAAGGCTTACTAAACATCAACTTCAACTTCTTAATAAAAGGCAATATCAAAGTATAAGTGTTAATTGTAAGGTTAAAGGCTGTGTTTATTAAACTAATATGGGTTGGTAATAAGCCTGAATATTTTAGCTCCACCAGTTGAATCCTATTGTAATTGAAGAAATCAAATTAGGGAATCCATTATCAAATTGTATCAATGTATTAATTCCAATTATCTCAATAACAATTAGAGTGGAGTACTCAATATTGCAACACAGGGGCACAAGCAGTCATGGTGGAGCCTCTTGGTATTTCCTTGGGGGTCCTCAATTTGATGGGTGTGATTATTGTATACGGCTGCCACCTTGAAAGGCTCAAGGTAGTTGAGCTTGAGTTTTGTGAAGGTAGGATTAAGGGTTTAAACATGATTACCCACACATATCTTACTTCAAAGTGATTATTCACCCCCTTGATTTGTTCTTGCTCCAAGTTGCAAGCTTTGGCTTGCCATTGGATCAGAAAGGGGGTGGATGTGAGGGGGTTTTCTGGGAACAGTGGTTTGTAGTTTCCCCTCATCTACCCCAGTTAAGACATCAGGAGTGCCAAAGGCCAGAGCACTGGTACTGAAGACTGTACCACAGTTGATTTTGGACCTTAGTATGAGCAAGGGGGTGGGAAGGTGCTCCATTCAGGCAGTGTTTGCATGCTCCTGGGAAAATTAGCAATTAGCTGTACTAGGGAACCATTTAGATTCTCCATGCACCCATTGGCCTGGGGATGGTACATTATGGTGACTACTTATTTGAGGGCTTTATCAACACAGTATGCTCTCATTATCTTGCCCACAAGCTTGGGCCCCCCATTGATGATGAGCTGCTTGGGGCAGCCAAAGCGCGCTACAATCTCCTTGCTAATAAACTGAGTGATAGTTGTAGCAGTGTGATTGGCCGCTGCTCAAGTCACTGGCCAGTGTGTGAAGTAATCAATAGCTGTGATTATATACTTCTTTCCCACTTTATATCCAGTCAAGGTCCCCATAATGTCAAGAGCCCACTTCTCAAAAGGCTCCATAGCCTTGATGGATAAACCTGGATTAAGTGGGGAAGGTTTAGAAGTATTCTTTTCACACAGAAAACACATCTCAAGGAGGTCCAGGAGGTCCTGGCACATGTGAGGCCACCAAACCTTAGACTTCATAATTTCAAAGAGGTTGCATCCTCTAATATAACCTAAGGCACAGGGGTAATGTAGGATTGTATCTCCTTGCAGTGTGGTGGAGATGTAGGGTGTCTTTTTGCCTATCTCTGATTCATGGCATACATTGTCAGTATCTGTGGTAAGCTGGCTTTTGTTGTTGTTTAAATTCAAAATGGTTGCTGAGTTGAGACCCTTGTAGCAGGTGGCCTCAGGGCAAAGGTAGAGCATGGGCCAGTCTGGGTCTAGGCTCCATCCCCCATGATAGACACTATATACAGTCTGGATAGAGCATCAGCTATGACAATTTTTTTTCCAGGCTTGTATTCTATATAGAGCTGATACAGCTAAGCCATTCAACTCATCCTGCTTGATGTTGGGTCAAGTGCAACTGGGTGTTGAAGTATTAGAGGGACTTATTGTCTGTGAGGACTTGAGATGAGAAGGTGGCACCTTACAAGTAGCAGTGCCATGTCTCAGCACAGTGGACAATTACAGCTAGCTCCTTATCATGAATGGGTTAGTGTTGTTTCATGTCAGTGAGTTTTCTGGACTCATATACTACTGAGAGGAATGTACTTTAATCAGTCTCTACTCTAAGCACACCCCTAAGGCCCAGTCAGAAGCGTCAGTTTCAAGTTTGTACTGGTAGTTTTGGTTAGGGTTTTTAGGATGGGTGCAGTGATGAGTTTCTTTTTAAGTTTCTTGAAGGCCTGATATCTTGCAGGCGTCCACTGAAAACGTTTCTTAGTGTTCAACAACTCACTGAAGGGGCAATAAGCTTCCCACAGTTGGAAATGAACTTACCAACATATACAATCATGCCTAGAAAGTGTGCAACTGGCACACATTAGTGGAAGGAGGCATGTTAGTAATTTCCTTGATTTTGGCCGGGTCAGGTTTTATCCCTTGGGAAGAGATGGTGTTCTCAAGGAAAAACAACTCCAATCAGAGGAACTCACACTTTGAGGACTTGGCCTTCAATTGATGTTTGTGAAGGGTGTTTAACATGGTGCAAAGATGTTGGAGGTGGGTGCTTTTCTCTTACTAAACACAATAATATTATCAAGGTACATGAAAACACATTTGCCAATCATTTCTTTGAAAGCCTTATTCATGAGCACAGAAAAGGTAGATGGTGTGTTAATCATACCAAAGTTCATGACACAGCACTCAAACAGCCCATAGCGTGTGCAGAAAGCTGTCTTTTCCTCATCCCCTGGGGCAATGCAGACCTGGTTGTACCACGCAGTGAGACCAATTTTACTAAAGAACTTTTCACCCATGAGCGTGTCAAACAGGTTGCCAATTAGCGGCAGGTGATATTTTCTCTTTACAGTAACCTTGTTTAGGGAGCAATAGCCAATAACCAGAAAGAGTCATCCGTCTTTCTTTTCTACAGAGAAGACTGTAGCTCTGTACAAAGAGAGCAATGTGAGGATGAAACCCTTGTCCAAGGCATCCACAAGATGCTGACAAACAGTTTCATCCTTCTTGGGAGTCAGACAACAGACTGGGCAAGCCTTTGGCAGCAACTCTTGTAATTTTAAAAAGTGTTATATCTCTCAAGGAGGGGGCAATTGATCCAATGTTTTGCTGAAGACATCCTTAAACTCCTTGAGGAGTGCTTGTAACACTGGTGGGGGTGTTTTGTCTAAGGGGGAGGTGTAGCATGTTCAGAGTAAATGTCTTCAATCAAACACTGATTGAAACCAAGCGTCCCCCCTTGAATTCATAGGAATCTTTCTCTGTTATCTGTACAAGTACGGTGTCATGTAGAAGCTTGATCATATTGATAGGGTAGATATGAAAGCCCACTCTGCCTTTATTGAGGATGATAACAGAGGTATCCCAGTTGATGTAGGGGCAATTGTGGCGTAACCAGTCTAGACATGAAATTGTGTTGTGACTGAGGCTGGCCATGATAGGCCCAGAGAGCCTGACCTGGATGTCACACATTCTTACTGAGAAGGGTATATGTCTTGTGAGTGAGGACTACTCTGTGTGAGTCTGCTATGTGCACTGCCTTGAAGCAGCCAGGGACTTGGTCTAACTGTTGGAAGTCTGCAAATTTTTAGTTGACCATGATGAAATTGGCCCCAGTATCTACCAAGAGTCTGTGAATGTTCTCACAGAAGCAAAAGGAATAGGCCAATCAAGTGATTTTATTTGATAAATAACTGGCTTGGAGAACAGAGTTGCCAATGTGCACTTGGAATATGTCTAAGGTTTTCACCCTGTGCACATTATAGTCACAGGGGTTCTTAGCAAGGAGAAATTGGGAGGTTGGGTCAAGCAGGGTTGTAGAACCACTAATGTCTAAAACCCTCATGCTTTTCCCAGGTCCTAATCTGAGTTAGCTGAAGCTTCCCCTTGTGAGGGCGCTTAGCTCCATTTTTCTGCTGGTGGGATTAGTAGCAGCCCACTTAGTTGTGGGCACTGTCAGGCGCAGGACAAGATTGAGGGGGGGTGTCATTGGATCTTTGAAAGCACATTGTGTCTTGGTTAATTGCTTCTACAATGGCTTTGTAGCAATAATCAATGGAGGTACAAAATCCCATGGGCACCCATTTGCAAATATGGGGCTTTAATCCATTGATGATAAGGGTGAGAAGCATTGTGTTCCTGTTGTTGATGGCTTCTGAGGTAGTTGCAAGTGCTTGGTGTCAAGCAATGAGGTATTCAGGAATGCTCCTTTTCACATAATCCCACTAAATTAGAGCAATAAGACGTCCATCTATACCACTGACAATGGAGCACTCACGCAATTGTTTAATTGTCCTGTTATATTATTATTTTATGCACATAAAAACCTGTTGAAACACCTTAAAATTGGGCTATCAATTTGGCTTACTATTATGCATAAAGCACAGGCTTCACTCCCAAGAGTATTAATAAAAAATTGTAACTAGTGCCACTTGCCTCCATTAGAAAAGGCACATGAAACCAGTCATTTCTTGTGCATGAACATTTTTAGTGTGCTACTTTCCTCTCTTTCTTTTAGAAAGTCTTTTTATTGGTGCCTCCTTCCCTCTAGTGGCAATTCCCCTGCTTTATACTATATAATATCTCACTGTCTAATAAAGTAACTAGTTTTGTCATAATATCTTTTATTCTTGTCCCAAATTAGGCTGCAAATATACCCACAAGAGGTTTAGTGTTAAGAGTGAAGTACATTTGACTAAATGTTGTAGAAATTAGCACCCTAATCTTCTACAAATACAACACTTCCTGTTTGTTTGATTGCAAGCAGGGGTGTCAGGCACCCACCCACTTGGAAGTAAAATTCCAAGATGATGGATGATAGCAGAAGGATTTAGACTGGTAACCAGGGAAACCACAGGAAGAGATACCATCCCAAGGTGAAACAGCTCCCCAAACATACAAAAACAACCCAAGAGAGGGTTGAACTGACCCAAGAAGAAGTAAACCCCCAAAAAACTCAGAAGGAATGTGGAAGCCAACAGATGGAACACCTTGGGGCTGGTGGGCTTTTTTGGAGATTGATACATCTGAGTCTTTCCTTATGAGGTGGATTATGTGATAGGCAAGTAGCCATATACCAGACTCCTGGAATCACACGGCGCCAGGATTTCTCTAAGTACTGGGTATTAGGGGAGGAACCAGAGTAAGCTCTAGTTGCCATCAAAATGAAGACCTTAAAGGCCTGAAGCAGGATAATCCACAGAAGCCATTTATACCCAATTGATTTTCATAAGGAATTATTGGGCAATCTCATGGTTTCAGTGATGGTAAGTTTTAAATGTAAGAAGGAAAATCAATTATGTGGGTGAAAGACTTTATTAATTTAAGAAATTATAAAAAATACCTCATCAGCCTTATATAGCATGATGGAAGAATCAATTTAAAAAAAGAGTAATATATTGGAGAAGTTGGGGCAGTTTGAGGCAATCTTGGGGAAACTGGAGGAGTTCTGGCAGTTTAGGCAGAAAAACAAGAATACTTAGGATAATTATGTTATAGTTAATGAGTATTATATATTCCCCTCATTTTAAACCTCAAAATACCTTTAACTTACTGAGAGAACTTTAACAACATCCCTACAGAAGCTGGAGATAACAACTGGGGTACAGACCCAAAAGCAAAAGACAAGGAACCAGGAAATACGGCAGTTAAGCCAAAAGACTTGTCCACATCATCCAAAGTGGATTTTAAGCTATTCACTTTAAAAGCCTACTCTTCTGATTAGCTAAAATCCTCAGAATCAGGTAAAAATTGGTTTGAAGTATTTAATTCAATACTAGCATTGTTTAGATAGCCGTCACTTTTGCTGGAGGGACAAGGTTTAATTCCTGTTGACAAAGGTAAGCCTGGATTTAATGCTGATACTAGCCCAGCTGTAGGTAGTAAGAACATATTATTACCCACTAATCCATTGTTAGGAGTGAACATAGTAACAGAGGATAAGAAAGATGAGGAATCATCTTTTTGATAGCTATCTTCACCAACCTTTACAATGATGGCAGGAGTATCATTAAGAAGATTCCTGACAAGAGGTGTTCCCACAACAATGGGTGAAAATGCTTCACTTTAGCAAGATTTAGCAGCATATCTGAAGCCCACCCAGGTAATCTTGTGTTCTTGGCTAGCTCAATTGGTGAACCATATAGCAGCAGGCCCTGTGAGGCGCCCTGATTCTGTGGAAACCCACATAGGCTTGGGTACTTGACAAACTCAGAGGCAGGTTTTGATGGAGTTCTGCTAACTTATAATGTTGGTTTCCTTCACAACACCTGTGAAGGATTTGAGTTGTAAGTTCTTATGCTCTGTGACAGATAAGACTGAGGCAGGGTGATGCCAGTTCACATTGTCACAAGCAGAGTCAATTGTAGATACTGATGAGAGCTAGTTGATCAAGGTACACAACTTAATCCTTGGGGATGTCCCCATCAGGGATGTGGAGGAAGATTTATTGGTGAGAAGTAGCCATATATTCTAAGCTCTGTCCTTTCTTGGGGGAATTTTCTTAAAGGTAGTGTCAGGAATGAAGTATGGAAATAAGATTCTATGAGCCATCAGAACTTCAGACCATTGACTACTCCAATTATCTTATCATTAATCCAAAAAGACCTAGAAGGAGACAAGACAAGATAATTCATAAGACAAGGACAGGAGTGAAGAACCATAAGATTTATTGGAACACCATAAGGAGAATGATGGATAAGGGTTAAGAGAAAGGGGAAAATAATTTATACCCATCAATTCTTGAATGACAGGAGTCAAGGATGCTACAAGAGGTACATATAATTGATGAGTATAAAACACCTTTCTCTTTCTCTTAACACTTATCCATCATTCTCCTTGTGGGGCTTCAATAAATCTTATGGTTCTTCAATCCTGTCTTTGTTTTATGAATTATTCTGTCTTGTCTCCTTCTGGATCTTCTTGGATGAATTATAAGACAATTGGAGTAGTCAATGGTTTGAAGTTCTGTTGGCTCATGTAATTTTATTTCCATACTTTATTAATGACATATAGGTTGTTAATCAAACCTACCACTGCTACCACTGTTGCATTTGAACCAATAATAGTTCATTATTTAGATTGGGGAAGACAAAATTCCAGATAAAAAAGACAAGAATAGGAATAAGATGATTTTATGTTAAGAATAATATGGTTGATATACTATATTTGGAAGCCACAAGTTTCCAGGGGGTGATATAGTGGCATGTTTCATGTAACATTTTGACTGGGAGTAACTTGAGGGAGGGATCAGAGTGTTTAATTGACAGCACTCCTAATTAGGAGATAGTGCCCATAATCTGACATTGCACACAAATTGATCTATATCATTAGTCACATTAGTGTAATACACCATCTCAAAAACACTATCTAGAAAGACACCATCTCAAATTTTTTTTAATAGTGTCAGGATCTACATCAGCAAAATAAAAAAGCTTAATAGAAATTATTAAATAGTTTATTTTTACATATTGATTTCTAATACAGCATCTCAAAAACCTGCATTGCAAAAATGCTATCTCAAATCAAAACAAAAAACATGTTATCCAAATAAGGTTGTCAAAACTTGACCTATACCACTGAAGAACTACCCAATGATAGGCACTGCCACTCTGTCTTAATCATATATAAAGTGCTGCCGCGCCACTCAAGAAAAGCTCCAGGTGCTGCCTTACTTTTATATCAGGCGCTGCAGCAGCACCAGGTTTGAATCCCCAAAATGTGAAATCCCCTAATTAATAATATTTCTAAGCATTAAATTTGAAGTATGTTCAGGATAGAAATAGGTGATAATGAAGCTATCAAACGCCTTACACCAGCAAGGGCCACCTGTGCTGGGTGAAGATGAATATATTCTATTGGTTGACATGCAATAAGCGCCAAACCTAGATTACTGATTACTCAAATTAGGGGCATTCTAGAATGTCCTAGAAGAAATTTCTAGCAGCTCAGGGATTAACCTTCAATAATGTATAAGAAGAATTAATTAATTACAATAAAGTCATATTTTAATCTGCAAGTACTTTTGCATGATCAGAAGCCATCCTTTGACAATAATTATGTTTACATTTATCCTAGCTCTTCTGATAAAATACTAATAATATCCTCACATATGACTGTATTCAAGAAAAAATTTTGTGCCCTACATTACCAAAGAATAGATTTTCTGTTATAAAAAAAGCACAGAAAGTTCTATATGTGTAGGAAAAAAGATGCTTTCACTGTAATTGTCAGGATTTTTTTACCAAAAAATGATGGCAATTAAGACAGAGCTTGCAGATTAGAATTGCAACAACCAAGCATCACAAAAAAATAAAATAAAAAGTATATATGGGATTAGCAGTAGAATTATTATTTTTAGACAAAATTCACCTATAAAGGCAGTGCTGCAGCAGTTCCCCCTGATTGGGGAAACTGACGCAAAACAGCCATAGGATGAAAAAGATTTTGAAAATTCTAAAAATTTGAAATTTGGCTTTTATACCCGCACTGCAGGCCGCGCAGCTGGCCGCCAGCCGTCTGCAGACTGCACATCCAGCCAGCCAACAGGGGACAGTGCACCCCCCACAGCGGGCTTGTCCACCCCTGCCAGATGGGGAAATTGTCAAATTGGGAAACCCAAAAAGGCAATTTCCCCAACCCTAAAAATATGGGAAAGTGCTGCCCAAATGTGGAATCTACTAAACTTGGGCGGGGTTGACAGGCTGCCCTGCAAACCATGTAATGCAGAAATTACAGAATTGGACTTTGGGTGCATGAAAGTACCTAAAGAAGCTCCAGAGCAATGCAAGTCAGAGATCAAAAATTCATTGCTTGCCAAACCTCTCCAATACCAATCCCAAAAGGGAATTCAAGACAAGACCAAGTGTTTGGGGTTCCCTGTTCAACATTTTGCACTATTCATGCCCCATCAAGGATGATAGTATATAGTAAAGCCCAACCAATTGATGATAGTTTGTGCTATCATTGATAAAATTATCCCTCAATTGTTATCACATAAATTAACCAAGACTTTTACCTCTCAGAAAGTTAAAGACATAAAGATTTGTCTGCCCTTCCCCAGGACTAGAAGATGAACCATCTTATCTTCTCAGCTGTCCTTACAGCCTGCCTAGGGATTGGGGGCCACCAACACTATCAACTGCATGGGCCATTCAATGATCCAAATGGTGAGTAATTTTACAAGGAGCCGGCGCAGCTCAACTCCTCCAATCAGTCCTCCTGGCCCACACTGATTTTGCCCCACTCCACTCAGTCCATAGCTATATACACCTTTATATACTATGTACTCACGTATTTTGCCGGTAATTTTGGACAATATAACGTACACGCAAAGATCTTTCAATGAATGATGATGGTTTATCCCAGTGTGAATGCGCTCACTGGGCTCCAAGTGGCCAACTTGGTACCTTATTTTGCTAAAATACTTCCCCAATTGATGGGTCTTTACACATAACAATCAATTCTACTGCTAATCCCATATATCATTTTTATATTATTCTTTTGTGACGCTTGTTTGTTGTAATTCTAATCTGAGGACTCTGTCTTAATTGCCATTATTGCTTGGTTGAAAAATTCAGACAAAAGTTTTTCAAGTATGAAATCAATTGTACTCTAAAATACACCATCTAGAAAGACGCCATTTGGAATCCATTAATTATTATACTTTTTGTGGTAAACCCAAGCCTTTCCCTTATTAATTGGGAATAAATTATGGTATTAATTTAAAACCCCACTTAATAAATCAACCTAAAGTAGCGCCACTTTGATAGCAATACCCCTTAAAACACAGCCATTCAAAAAAATCACTTTTTATATGCTAGCTTTATAGAGCTTATCATAGAAGGAACTTTGTTATTTAGGTTTCAACAATAAAACCTTTTACTAGTGATTTTATATAGTAAAGAGGGTTTTTCTGTTATTGTGAATACATCATTACAAAATCTACTAAGATTCTAAGTGTCTAATAGAAGTGACACCTACCAATGTGACACTAAGAACTAACCCACTTTAACATATGGTTTCATAGGGCGTTATATAGAACACACCATCACAAATTGGCTGTTTCCAATTTTGAAAAGTAAACTTTGATGCCTAAATTCACTATAGCAAGAAATGTAAGAAAACATCTGAAAATTTCATAAATGTATTTTTTGATCTCCTCTAAACAACTGGGTACTTTTCAACCCCAGTTGTATAAGCTAGTTTTTTTTAGAAATTCAAGTTTACTCTTTGGCCTGGTTGAGGTAGCTCTACCATGAAAATATTAAATTAAAATAAAAATATGCAAAATCTCTATGTTTTTGCCCAACTCTGTCTTGAAAACGCAATCTCAAAAATACATCATCTAGAAACTTCAATACCCAAGTGTGGTAGGTACTACCTGTAGCAAGTACAGAAGAAAATTGGTGAACTGGAAGCCCGTCAAAGCAGTGACAATGGGGTAGATGGTCATCATCCATAAGAGTACCTTGGCATGGGTGTTGTATCTGCCAAAGCTACCTGCTAAATAGATCAAGATGTAGTAGGTGGAGGTGTATGCGGCAACAGACATAGTAGAATGAGGTGACACCAGAGGAGGCCAAGAGCCAGCATAAAAAGAATTGAGTTGACCTGGGTCTTCATAATACTTTTGGCTCAACCCTTCTGGTGAGGGCCCAAAGGCAGCTGGTCCTTGTTGATACCCTCCAATCCAAAGGCAAGCTGTGAGTACAGCTGTGAAGATGAGGTGGTTCATTTTCACTGATTGGTAATTGTGGGTGAGATTAACTATTCTAAGGTTTAAGCTAATAGTGGGGATTAAAAGGTATTTATTGAGGGGGTATTACTATCAATAATACAGTAGTTTTAAAAGCTATGGTGACAACCAAAAATACCCCAGATTTAAACAAAATGATTTCAGATTTGAACAAAACCCTAGTTGGCAAGATTCAGGATTCAATTAATTTAAAAAATTTCAGTTAATAAATGAACTGTCAAACAAAAAACAAAATTTCACTAGCTCATAATACAAAATTATATCAAACATCAAGTGATGTAGTTCAAACCACAAACAAAATATACTGACAAAACAAGTGAGATGGATGGATGCTATTCCAGAGTATATTATAATCCAATCAGGATTCATATGAGGCACCAACAGAAGGACTAAAATGAAAAAATTGAGTAATCTAGAAGCAAGACTCCACAAGCACAAAACAAAATGGAGTCACACAAGATGTGTAGTATGAGCAGCCTAAAATAGAAAAATAACAGTATAATAGCCAATCAACAGCTATCCAATTTAGAAACAGAGGCATTTTATTCATTTTCATGGCTCCTGATTTGTATGAAATTGTTTTGAGAACCTTCTAAATATGGACTTGAGATTACAATAAAAATAAATCATAAAATTTTAAAATTTCTACTTTTAGTGATTTTATCCTAGGTTTTATTTTAAGATGGTTTTCAATAACAACAGCATTTTCAACAGTGCCAGTGACCAAGCCAGCAGCAGCCAAGCCATCTTTAATGGAGGCAAGGCTCAGAACGTGGAGGCACCTATTTACACCCAAGCCTTTGAGGTGGGTAACAAGGAAGCTGACCTGTACCTGACCCCCAACCCATATGGCTTTGACTTGTTCAATAGTCACTTTGCGTCTAGCTCTGCCCCTGCTCCCACACCCACCCCTGCACAAGCTGCCCACCAACCAACCAATCAGGATGGCAACCTTGATTCAGAAAAACTTCCTGCCACCAGCCAACCTGCCCCCCTCAGCCAATCAGGATTCAGCTCCCCCAGCCCAGCACCCCAAGCAACAAATAATCACTGCCCAAATTCTCCAGGAAATTGTGACACTGAACCTGCAGGGTCTGTCCTGGTAAGATTGCTAACCAATTGAAATTTACCCAGGCTACCACCATGAGGGAATTCAACAACCTGATGAATAAGGGGAATCTGATCAGGACAACCAAGAAGCCCAAGAAGGCCCCCAAGTCCAAAATCACAGAAGCCTACCCAATCATGCTTGACCTCCTTCAGCAGGACCCCAAGCTTCCCTTGAAACAGGTCCAGAAGCAACTTGCGCACCATAATATTTGGGTGTCTGAGCGCATGGTGCAGCTCTGGATGTATGGGAAGGTGACATCAATCCGGGTACTGACCAATGTTGCCGGCAACCAATGGGATGGCGCTGAAGATTCTCCATATGATCCCGCCATTGAATCCATCCTGGCCTGATGTTTGACTAGTCTAACAGATGACGTCATGTTCATCTCCTACTACAAGCTATCAATAGCTTTTGACAATTTTGGCACCCAATGAAGAGCTGCCACACAAAAAGAGAGAAATAAGGTCAAGAAGGGCACGTTTACTGGTGCATTTCTGGCTGTTTCAGCCAAGGGTTTTGTCTATTATTAAACAAACCCAGATTTCACCAATGGCTACTTGTACAGCCACATCCTTAGTGAATTAATCAACTCCTGGGATGGCTCAAATTCCAATCACCAGGTTTTCTTGAGCCACCATATGAAGGGTAGCTCCACCACACTTGAGGCCATCCAGCAACGTGGGCACCAGGCCTCAGTCTACCCCGCTGGCCATGCAGACATCCATCTGGGTGATGATGTCTTCTTCAACATTGGAGACACAGTACAGGATCATCACCGTCAGACTTTCAACAACCTCTATCTTGGGGTCCTTGACCACAATTCTCTCTTTGGTTACCAAATAGTGGCTGACTTGTTTGCGCAAATGGTTTTCCATGTGAACATGGACAACCAATCACATAAGGATAAGCACCTCTCACTTTGTGCCACTGCCACCTACCAGCCCATCCAGCCAATGACAGAAAAGGAATACAACATGTGCTATATGGCGACCATCACACGTAATCCTCCTACCCCTACCCCCTACCTTCCAGCCCCACCCACCCAATCCCAGACCCCCCAAGCCAGAACCACCTCTACGTCTTCCTTCCCATGCTATTCTGCCTACTAGGCATCACTCTTCCCCGCCCCAATAAACCCCTTGTTACCAAACATTTTCTATTTATATTATCTTTATTTTAGTTTCAATTGTTCATGTTCTCTTTGTTTATAGTTGGTTTTGTTCTTTTTGTTCAGCTTATTTATATAAAATCATATATTTACTATGCCATGTATCTAGATCCAGAACACAGTTATTTTTAGCTCTTTACACAGCCCCTTATGATAATATTAACAACAATTTGGTGATCAGCTAAATTTGAATTAGAAAATTATAGGTTAATTGTATTTAGATAAAGTTGTTACTGATCCAAATTCAAAACCTTAATGATAAACTTTAAGCCAATCAGGAGCCAAGTGGTAAAGTGATTGTTGTGACATAAAGGGTCATTCAATAATTCTTTGGTGCATAATTGCTAATTAATATGATTGGCTAGTTGTTTGCCATTGTGTGCCATTGCCTCAGTGGCAATTTGTTGGTAGACTAGTGCCCAATCAGCTGCTGGGTTAGCACTAGTCTATCAACAACTTGCCATAGCAGCAATGGCGTTCAATGAAAAAAAATCCAGCCAATCATATCAATTAGCGTACATACACCAAAGAATTATTGAATGACCCTTTATGTCACAACAATCACTTTACCACTTGGCTCCTGATTGGCTTAAAGTTTATCATTAAGGTTTTGAATTTGGATCAGTAACAACTTTATCTAAACACAATAAACCTATAATTTTCCAATTCAAATTTACTGATCACCAAATTGTTGTTAATATTTTATCAAGGGGCTGTGTAAAGTGCCAAAAATAATATGGTAATCAAGGAAACAATGCCAACACAAAGCAAATAACACATATTGAGATGCGCGTAAAACATATACAAAATGGGTAAAAAGATGGGATAATGTAGTAGATGGGAAAACAAAAAAAGAATAAACAAAGAGGCAACAGTATCAAAATAATACAGAATTTATTGGGGCAAAAGCTATAAAAACATATGGAAAGGTTAGTAAATAAATCAATGAGATAATTGGAGAAGCTGCTTAAAGACCTTGACTCTTCAATTGCAGAGATCAAAGAAATCAACCGCAAGGTCAAAGCCAGAGTGAAGTCTGCTGTCCTTGAAGGGGAAAAATAAACAAGGTGTCCGCAAAGGCCCTAATGGCCAAAATACTGGATACCCCTGAGAAGACAATTGAGCACCTACTCAACATTCAGAAGACTGTGATCAAGGGCATCCAGTTTAAGTCATTTGCCCTCTCTGCGCCATCCATCTGGATAGATGACCCTTGTTGCAGATCCTGAATGGATTAGAAAAAAAGTTGTCCATCTAGGGATTAAGCAATGGAACAATTGCGCAGTCACACTATTGCATCCTGATTCTACTAGTGATAAAGACGTGTAAAACGTCCCTAAAACAGGTGTTCAATTTGCCTTTCAAACGCGCACAAGGTACAGGCTTTACTTCCAGGATTATAAATAGAACAATGAAGTTATTTATATCTACCTCCTTAAATAAAGCCGTGAGAAAGTGGTTGTTCTCTCACACAAGACTTTTAGCTGTGTCAACCTACTCTCCTCCATTTGGGAAGTTCTTCTGTCTGTGCCTCCCTGCCTCTGATGGCAATTCCCCCACCCCACACTATATAAGTGCAATACTTTCTAAATAAATACAAGTTTTGTCTATACACTTTATTATTCTTCTGTCCTTCATAGGCTGCCACTATACCATCAACAGGTATATTATTAAGAATTAAGGTCACTGACTAACTGTTCATAGAAACTAGCAACCCTTTGCTGCAACTTTTACAACATTGGCGCTCATGTCTTACAATACCAACAGCCCCCACCCCCGCGGTCCTTTCAATGAGGAGGGAGGAATGCCCCTGGACCAGTCTCCTGCCACTGCTTCTTCTTACCACCAGCACTGGCCTTTACTGCTGCTAATGCCCATGCTGGGGAAAGAGCAGGCACTCCCTATGGCCTGCCCAACCTAAGCCAATTTATTCCAGAACATCAACGCCCCCAAGCTATTGTTTTTGGTCAACCACTGCTCCTACAAGTCCCTACCCCCTTGGAGATGGACGCCAACTCTTCACCTTCCAAGGACGCCATCTGTAATGCCATACACGCCATGAATGCTGGTGCTGCTGGCAATGGTTCTTGCTCTGAACACCTGGCCATTCAGCATCCCTCTGCTGAAAACGCCTTGGGTTGCTTTCAGAATCTCTCCCAGTTCAACCCTGATCAGCTCTGCCATGAACTCTGTACTGTTGAACATATCAAGGACTACCTACACCAATTTGCCCATCCTGCAGTATGCCACAACTGAATGCACCTGGGCCGCATTCAAAGCCTAGTGCATGACCAGGGAATACTGGTATCTAACTAACAGACGTTCCTCCAGGTTCTGTACTTTGAGCTTGGCAATACTTTCACCACTGTCAATCAGTACCTTGCTGAAGTCACCAAGGCCCAGAACACCATGCTCCACTGGGTTGATGCCATTGAAGCTGGTATAGCTAAGCTAGTTCCAGTGCATGTGGTACAGACCCTCACCCATCAGGGTGTAGACGCCAATTGGATTAGTGTAGTTACAACCCACGTGCTGGAGACTGGCCCCATGATTTGAAGCCTGACTCATGAGGTAGAAGTCTTAGCCCGCCGCCTTGCCACCATCCCCTTGTTCACCCCCACTTCTGCCGCCACCAACAACTCCCCTTCCAGCGCCCTTCTTGGTTGAGACATCCTTGAGCTCTTTGATCACTACAAGAAGATGCAGACAGAATTGGTCCAACAGAGTGCCAATCTTGCCTTCCTGTTTGATGGCTACCAAACTGTGTCAGAACTTCAGTATAGCCTCAAACTTTGCCAATCACATGACAGAGCCAACAGCCAGACCCAAGTGAGGAAGGACAAGGAAGTAATAGCCTTGCTCCAAGCTGAGCTTGCCACCCATGAAAAGCGCATCACCTCTCTGGAAGATGAATTGGATATCACCCGTCAGGAGAACAAGGTCTACCAAGATGATCTGGGCAAGCAACAACTTCTCCTGGACGCCTTCCAGAGCCAATTGGATAGGATGAACAGTAAGATTTTGGCCGTCAACTTACAGGCAATGCCATCAACTCCAAGAGTCACCACAGTCTACTGAGATCCTCTAGTCCTGAGTTCTATCATAGCTACAAAAGCAATGAGGACCACACTTGGTTGGCTCCCAATGCTGTACAAGTATTAGAGCCAGTACTGGAGTTCAAGGATGATGTCCTGGCCACCCCTGAAGCTTCTGGAGCTGCTCAAAACAGAGAAGGTAAACACAAATCCCAGCAAGAGGAAAATTGTTGCCGCGCCTCTGAGGCTAGGCTTGCTGCCTCCACTCTCAGCTGTTCCTGTCTCACCTGCTCTCCAGTGAGGATCACACCTGCTCCCCTCCAACATGGCTCCAACAACTTCAAGCCCGTCAATCTACCCAAGTTTGACCGCAAGAGCAATGTGGCCATGTTTTTACGTCTGTACCAGAACTCCATGTATGGCGCAGACAATGCCATGAGGGACTCTACAATCATCAACTGTCTGGATGCTGAGACTCAAACCATTATCTTGCCACGTCTCCCTGAGAATGGCTGGACTTTTGCCAACGTCTCCAGAGCCTTGACAGAAGAATTTGGTAGCCAAGAAGCACTCCTTGGTTGCAAGATGGACTTTGCTGACACCAAGTTAAAGGTAGGGGGAAACCCTAGAAGACTTCACTTCTAGGCTCTACCTTGAAGCTCAAACTCTTTTGTCCATGAGTGTGGTGCAGTTTATTGATGTGCAGTCAGCACTCCTTAATGCTATACATGTCACCCGGGAACTATCTCTGGCTCTTAAGTCAGGCATTTACAACGCTTGCACCGTACCAGATCTGATCTGCCTTCTACGCACCTACAAGGAGGAGTTCAAAGTCCCTCTTCCTGAAGGCCGCCCTTGCCAGCAATCTGAGCATAGACCCCACGTGGCTGTTGAGATACCCAAGCCTTCCAACAAGGCTGGGCCTGCTCCAGTCAACAATGGCCCCCGTACTTTCTTCAAATGTGCTATGGCTGGCCACTTCTCTTGGGAATGTAGGAATCCACGCCAAAAGATCCATCATGTAGTCATGGAGGACACTGAGGAGGACTACGCCAAGGACAATGATATTGAGGAGGACAATGAGGACCAGTCAAAAAACTACTAAACAGCCAGGACAAGGAGAAATCCTTGGCTGCCTTTGTAATTTCAACACCCTCATCTCCCCCCATACCACTGCCCCCTGACAAACCAGATCAGAGACCTGCTGTCTTGCCATCCTCTGGGACCAACCCTAAGGATGAACCCTCTCTGATTGACTTCAACTCCCAACCAATACATGAGGATGCGGAGTCCAATGGAGTTCAAGAGGACCTCCTCCATTGAGTCCTCACTTTTAACACACAAACTCATTGGACTACACTTTGCCCTGAGGTGGTTATCCCTTGAATAGCTCAGAGAACAGTATCCTTACTCTATGCTGAACAACTGGCTCAACCAGGCATTGAAGTCACTCATGAGGAGGACAGTGCTGAACAGCTGGCCAAACTGCTCCGCACAGTAAATGTCTCAGCACCGCTAGAATCCCTCAAGGAAGTAAGCCCAGCTGTGGGAGCTGCCATGGCTACCTTCCTGGAGAAGTTCAAAGGACTAAGCGTACACCAGGTCTCAAAGATTGTGGAGGTCAGAGAGGACTGCAAGGATTGCACCTATATCAACCTGGTAGTGAACAAGACTCATGTCTGGGCCATACTGGATACTGATGCCCCTGGAAACATTATATCCTCTTGTCTGGTTAAGAAGCTTAAGCTGCCACCGGACTTGGCCTACCATGAAGAGTTCAGTACTGCTGGGCCACTGACCACTAGAGCAAAAGGAGCCTACTTGTTGCTCCCTCTTTGCTTTTGGAAGCTAATGATCACTGCTCCTGCTATAGTCCTGGAAAACAACAGCTATGACATTCTTATTGGGACTAGCTTCATGGTTCAGTATGGCACTGTGACTAACCATGGAGACCATACATTTGGAATATTGGGCTATTCCTTACCCATGTTCTATCATGGTTATTTCCCGTCTGACCTGCCCTTACAATGTCTGCACTACATCAATCTGGAGTATGCTGACAGAGTGCTTCCAGTTGCTTATACGCTGCATAGTAAGAAGGTCAAGGTGCTACCTCTCTCAATTGGGGAAGCCAATAGTATCCCAGTCTACGCCTCCTGTAATGTGACTATCCCACCTGGCGCCCAGGTGATCCACAATACAGGCCTCTTGCTGGCTCTACCAGCTGGTACTCATGGATAAATCTTTGGCATCCCTAATGCCTCTAGACTAGAACCATGGGTTGCGCCAGGCATCCTCATGCCAAGTGAGAAGGAAGTACTCATACTCTTGGCCAACATGAGTCATGAAGCTATGGTTGTCTTCAAACACCAACTTCTGGCTTATATACAACTGGAAGAGCATGAAAACCTGCAGGAGACTGCCCCCTTTGAGGACTTCTCTGAGTTGGGTCTACCCTGTGAGCAACTACTGGTGCTATTGATCATAAGCAGTGACTCTCTATCCAGCCTCTCTTAAGAGCAGAAGGATCAAGCTATGGATCTCTTTGCCCAGTATAAAGATATGTTTGCCAAGGATGATTATGATCTGGGCAAGGCTGCAGATGTTGCTCATCATATTGACACCCAAGGCAGTCCACCTATCCGTTCCAGACCTATACAGCGCAGTCAAGCCAATCATACCATGGCTAAAAAAGAGCTTCAGAAGCTATTGGGATCTGGCTTACTGGTCCCCAGTAAAAGCCCTTGGGCTTCCCCTCTCCTGATCTTCAAAAAGAAGGATGGCAGCAACCGTGTGGTGATTGACTACCGTTGACTGAATGCTGTTACCAAGAAGGATTCATATCCCCTCCCTCATATTGACAATACCTTGGACCAACTGGGTGGCGCCAAGTTCTTCAGCGCCATGGACCTTATCAGTGGTTACTGACAGATTGACCTACCCCCTGCTGATCAAGAAAAATGTGCAATCATCACTGACCAAGGGCCATTTCAACCCACAAGGATGCCTCAAGGTCTGTCCAATGCCCCAGCTACCTTTCAACAGGCTATGGATGCAGTGATGGGTGACCTCAAACTCACCAGTGTCTTGGTCTAACTGGATGACATTAATGTATTCTCCCAAACCTTTAATGATCACCCACAATACTTGGAGGAAGTCTTCCAGAGGTTACTTGCAGCCAATCTCAAGCTCAAGCCACGCAAGTGCAACTTCTTCAAGGAGCATCTTGAGTTCCTGGGGTTCATTATTAGCCAAGATGGACTCCGCCCTGTACCTCTGAAGGTGGAAGCCATTAAGCAAATGCAGATCCCAGCCAATAAGCGGGACGTGCAGGTCTTCCTGGGGATGATTGGGTACTACTGCCGCTTCATCCCCAACTTTGCATCCCTGGGTGACCCCCTTTTTCAGCTCCTCTGAGCTGGTAAGGAATTCTTCTGGAGCCTAGTGTGCCAATCTGCCTTCAATGCTCTCAAAGGAACACTGACTGCAGCCCCTGTGCTGGCCTACCCTGACTTTGCCAAGCTGTTTGTGGTTCATACAGATGCTAGTCTGACAGCAATTGGGGGTGTTCTCTCCCAAATGGACTCTGACAGACTTGAACACCCTGTTGGATACTGCTCACATATGCTTAATGTTAATGAGAGGAACTACACTGTCACCAAACAAGAGTGTCTGGCTATGATATACTCCTACCAATAGTTCAGAGTCTACCTCCATGGGGTACATTTCACAGTTGTAACAGACCATGCCTCCTTGCAATGGATGAAGACCCTCAAGGACCCCAAAGGACGGCTGGCGCTTTGGGCCATTAAACTTCAGGCTTATGACTAAGAGATTATTCATTGAGTTGGGGCAGCCCACTAGAATGCTGACTGTCTCTCCTGCCTTCCCACTGTTGCCTTAGTATCCCCCATGGCTAACATTCTCTATGACAAGCTTATGATGGATCCTTCTTTGTGGGGAGAGGAGCCAGTAGAGGTACAGAGGGCTCTCAAGAAGTTAGCTGTGGATGCCAAGGTCTCTAAGGGACAACTCCTGAAGCTTTGTGGAGACTCTTGGCTACCCTACATACGCCCATCCCTACGCATGGACTTGGTGGTGGCCCCTCACAAGACTACTGGTCATGGTGGCATACAGAAGATGTTAGCTCTGCTACAGCAGCATAGCTTCTGGGAAGGAATGCACACTGACGTAGTGGATACACTAGCCGACTGTCATGACTGCAACATTGAGAGGCCTAAGGTTGCCAAGTTTCAACACAGACTGGTACGCCCTGGGTTTGCCTTCCACACTTTAGCCATTGACGTAGTGGGCCCCCTGCCAGCTACCAACAGTTGCAACAAGTTCATCATTGTGGCGGTTGACCATATGACTAAATGGGTAGAGACCAAGGCAATTCCCAACTAATCTGCACTGGTGACAGCCACATTCATCCTGGAGAATATCATATACAAACATGGTTGCCCCCAGATCCTGCTGACAGACAATGGTACCAACTTCACCAGTTATATCATCCCCCGCCTCAACCAACTGATGGGAATTTGTGGGACACTATCCACTCCTTATCTCCCACAGATAAATGGCATGGTAGAGTGCACTAATGGGAGCCTGGTCCAGATCCTCCAGAAGCTCAGTAACCAACATGAGACTGAATGGGATACCTTCCTGCCTGCGGCCACCTTTGCATACAACATTGGGTACCATTGGGCCACTGGCAAGCCGCCCTTTCAACTGCTCTACGGCTGGCAACCAGGACTCCCCCCTTTACTATATTCCTTGGTAAAGCCCAGCCTGGCTGTGTCCCCAGAGGCGTACCTCAACAAGCTGGTTCAAACCCTTATTTGCTTGCAATCAGAGGCGTACAACGTAAACTTAAACCATAAGTTGCAGGACCTAGAACAAGCTGCATCCAAACGCCATGCCTTATCCACTTACCTGGTAAGAGACTCAGTCTACTTCTTCAGCAATAGAGGGTACAGCCACAAATCCAAATTTTCCTCTTTTTGGCAAGGTCCAGTTCAAGTTATCCAGAAGACTGGCCCCAACTCCTACACCCTTAAGGAGCCCCATTCTGGGCAATTGATCAATAGAGTACACACTCAGTATATGTGTGCTGCTCCTAGTGACCAAGAGTAAGCCCCAATGAGGACAACAACCCAAAAAAACAAAAGCCTAATTAAAAAATTCCTTGGGTTGTTGTCTTGTTTGCAATAGTGTTGCACTAAAGTATGAGGAATAAGAATAAAAGAACAAGGTGTTTATTGGAGACTGACAAGACTCTTCCAGTACCGCACCAACTGTTCTACCACCTAAATGACAGCCAAGAAACACAACTGGTTGCCTACAGATCCACAAAGCCAATGACCAAGGAAGGGCAACAAACCCCCCACCAAGCAAGATACACAATTGACCCCAACTTACACAGGAAAGGTGACCCCCAAGAAGATACAGTCCCACAGAAGACTCTCGCAAAGGGCATACTCTACTGGGACCTGACCACCACCCCATAGAATAAGGATAAGGCCCACTCAAGGAAGACTCCCATGTTCTCCTTCCACTTGGTATCACAGCGGTTGGTTCCTCAAAGAACAAGGTTGTCAGCCATCATCATTGGCACCAGATGGGCAGTCCCCTCCACTGTGTATGACTTCAACACTTCCTGGAAGGCTTGCCAAAGACGTTGCTCAAAGTTGTCAGAGGTTTTCCAACTGACTGGTTGAGCGTCGGTAACCCCAGGTGTTGCCCAACCGTGAAGGACAGACTTCACTATGTTGGATACCGTCCCCTGTTGCAAGACTGAAAGGCCTTGACCCTCAAATTGAAATTCCTTCAGCTGAGCCTCCAAGTATTCTTCTGCCGCCTGCATGGAGAACCGCCAATGGATACTGTTACCCCTTTGCAACCCAGTTTCTGTCACCTCCATGGGCTCACTTAAAGCTAGGAACAGCGCAGCAAACAATGGGTCTGTCCCCCCTAAGGCCAGCTGAGGCACCAGTAGCTGATCTAAGTGAACCCCCAAGTCCAGGTAGCTGCCGTCTACATCATGCAGGACTACTTGCTTCCCTGCTGCCGACATCACCTCCACTGGCCTGGTATGCTTGCGCCTCTTTGGAATTACCACTTGCACCTTCTTCAAGGCTCTTCTTGTGACTCTTCTAGAGGGACTGTTCACCATAGCCGTCACCTTGAGACACCAGCCATTTTTAAACCTGTTGTCTAATCCAGTGGAGGGAAATGTTGCAGATCCTGAATGGATTAGACAAAAAGTTTTCCATCTAGGGATTAAGCAATGGAAAAATTGCACGGTTGCGCTATTGCATCCTAATTCTACTAGTGATAAAGACGTTTAAAACGTCCCTAAAACAGGTGTTCAATTTGCCTTTTGAACGCGCACAAGGCACAGGCTTCACTTCCAGGATTATAAATAGAACAATGAAGTTATTTATATCTACCTCCTTAAGGAAAGCCGCAAGAAAGCAGTTGTTCTCCAGTGCAAGACTTTTAGCTGTGTCAACCCATTCTCCTCCATTTGGGAAGTTCTTCTGTCTGTGCCTCCCTGCCTCTGGTGGCAATTCCCCCACCTCACACTATATAAGTGCAATACTATCTAAATAAATACGAGTTTTGTCTATACACCTTATTATTCTTTTGTCCTTCATAGGCTGCCACTATACCATCAACAGGTATAGTATTAAGAATTAAGGTCACTGACTAACTGTTTGTAGAAATTAGCAACCCTTTGCTGCAACTTTTACGGCAACCCTGAAATGTATGCCCACCTGAAACCTACCAAGCGGGCAAGAAAAGAGGATAAAGTATTGCCCGTACATCTGTTTGCGCCAAGAATGGCCCAGACAGCCGAGGCTGTGGGCAAGGAGGAAATTGAAGAATATAATCTAAAAAATCAATAAAAATTTGGAAATACTCATCTGTTTTTTTAGAAAACATAGACGGCAAAATCTCCCAGGTCCTGGTCCCCTTTTTCCCTGCCACATTTTATGCAAATTATGCCACTCATATAGCAGAAATGCTGTTTCTGTCCCCCCTGTCTTGCAGGAGCTCAAAGACAGGGTCCACAGGTCCTTCCCAATGTCCCAGGAGGCATTGGATGGGATTTTGCATGGCAAGGGGGCATCTGAGTAGGCATTTACTGCCTACAAGGATGCCCAATTGGTCCACCTTGACCTGGTGGTCCTTAGTGGAGTTTACTGTGTAAACTCCATTGAGCTTGTTTGGGACGTCCTGGTGACACTCCCATTCAAGAACATAACAGAGATGGGCCAGGCCCATGCAACTGATTTCTTCTGCTTCCTGGTGGAGCACACGCTCTCTTACTTGTTAGAAAACTTTAGGAGTAAGGTGGGTAAATTGGCTGTTGCAGACGCAACAGCCATCAAGAAGACCAAAATCCTCCTTACTGACTTTGGGCTGGCCTGGAGTGCCAACAAGACAGGGATCCCTCTGGCTATGAATCTTATCTTTGGCAAGACCAAGCATGAAAAGAAATTTAGTGCTATCTACAACAAACTGTGCAAATTTATGGAAGCCTTTGCTGGGCAAAGGCTTCATCTGGCTGTTTACCTGGGGTTCCTGTTCTACTTTGGGATGGGGGCTTACGTTGAGGACCTAACAGGGTCTTCCTTGGGATTGACAAGGCCAGGCTCTCCCTGGACGGAAAGAAGGTCCCCCTGGGTTACAACCTGGTTGACCATGTTATCTAGGACGCCCTGGTCCTGGCAGGGATTTACAGGACTGCAGCCCCGCCTGAAAAGCTGCTGCTTCACTCCCACCTGAACCTACTGCCTTTCACCAGCTGCCGTGAATATTTCAATCAGGGTGTATCCACTGTTTACAGTGTGGCAGTGGAGGTTATGCGCCACCTCCATTGCCAGATGGATACATACCAAAGAACCCATTACAGGCGCCCTTAAAACTCTCTTTTCCAATAAATATATTTACATTTTAGTTTTTTTTATTTATAATGAGTTTTATTTAGCAAATAAGCTTTGAAAAATAAATCCTAGAGAAGGTTTTCATAACAGCATAATAATATACATTAAATAAATACACTTCTAATATGTACATCATACATTTATTTTTTTAATTTTTATATCATATTTATTTAATAAGAGTGATATAAATATATTTGCCTAATCCAGTATCAAGTGCTTGGGATAGCCTCAGATGCCATAATAAAAAAATTAATATAAAAAAATAAATTACTAACCTTCTTTGATTGTCCCGCTGAATGTGATTGTGGGCTTAGAAGCTTCTAAATATAAAATGATAATTAATAAATATTAAATAGTAAATTAGAGAATATAAAAAAGTCAGACACACTAAGCCTTTAATTGATTGGCTGTTTGGTAAGGCATGCAGGGATGAATAAATCAGTATGGCCATAGAATTTGGCCACAGTCTCAGCTGGGAGGGTGTGGATCCCGGCCTGCAGCAGATCAAAGAGGTCCTTGGTCCCAGTTGGGGTCTCTTGCTTGAGCCACCCAAAAACTTCCTTGATGGGATTCAGGAAGGGCAAATAGGCAGGGAGGAAGAGAAGGCACTAATTTGCCGTGGCCAATTGCTGGGGGCCCACTGCAATGCTGGTGTCAATTGATGGAAATTCTTCAAGAATATTGGCCACCTTGTGGAGACCAACGTTATTCAGCACAATTACATTGGTGAAGCCTAGGCTCATGCACCTCAGGTGCTCCTGGACCAATAAGAGGAATGATAGAAAGGTATGGCTGTTATGAGATCCTTGTATCATTTGATAGAGCTTGATCCCCTTTGGGCCAAAGAGAGCCACCATTAAATATGCTATGGCAAGGACTGCAGCACGCCAAGCTACCCTGTCATTGAGCCTTTGGGGACATACCCATTTGCATAGACAAGGCAAATGCTGATTTGTCAATATAGTAAAATTTGACTGTCCCCTTGGCTTTGAGGGAAGTGTATGCCTCTGTGGATTTTTTTCTGGGTCTTGATGTTGGTTGGGCTATTACAATTGTAATGAGATACCCCAAGTTTTTTCCATGATAACCATATACCCTTCACTAAATGATAAAAAAGAAAATTGAGGCCTCAATCCCAAAAGTAGATTTAATCATGGCCTGTATATTTGCCATTATAAGATGGTAATCTTGGGCTATCCACTGGCGGATTGCTCATTTGTGCTCATGATGAGCATGGTGGAAACACGCAAGGATTTCTCTGCGGCAAGGACTCAGCCAGTATTGATGAAGGTGTTGAAGGTCTTTGAGGCGTACTTGGGATCCACCCCAACAACAGCTGTGGCCGTCTTGTAATCACCAGATTCCTGCGTTAGCTTGAGCAGGATGATGTGTTTGATATCAGGGATTTGCTTCTGAGCGGGCTTTGCGGGAGTTGGTGAATCTAGATCCTGATTATAGACTGGCTTGCAAGGCATAGGCACCTTGGTATAGAAGGCTGAAACCTTCTTTAACACCAGCTGTTCCTCCACAGTTCTATCAAACTCAGGCTCCTTGTCCTCTTCCTGGTTGCCATCACTGACGTAGGGCTTGGAGCTAGTGTCAAGCACAGGCTTAACTTTCTCCAGCATGGCTGACGGGACCAACTCATGGCGGTATACAATGCCAAACACATACAAAGTAAGTTCTACCTCCTTTTTTCTAACCGTTTTTGTTGTGGTAACCTTGGTGGGCTCCTGGTCAGCTTGGGGACCCAAGGATTGATGCTCTGTACCCTAGCAGCTTGTGCTCCTTGAACCAGCTGTGTCAGTGCAGCATCACTATTGAACTCTCCTCTCTCATCTCCTTTCTGAGTAGGCACTTGGGTTGCACTAACTCTGTTCTTTGACCCGTGGGGGCAACCACAACCACAGCGCACAACAGGTGCATTGCTACTCTGTTGTTGTGCTCCTTCCATTTTAAAAGTTAATAAAATACTAAATAAATTTCAATTAAGTTACTCCCTAATTTTAATTTTTGTTTTATCTGAATATGGATATTTAATTAGAGTTTTCCCACCCAATATCCTGATTATAGATTTTTTATTTCTCAATTAGTTGTTTTTGGTTTTAAAACACCCATTTTAGAATACCCAAAATAATTTTCACCCTTTTCCCCCAGATTTTACGCCAAATTCAAGCACCCAATACAGTATTTTTAAAAGTTATTTTTCGGATTGTATGCCTTATTTTAGATACCTTGGTATCATTCTTGATTGAAATTCATTGCACACAATAATTGAGTGGTTTTTTTACAGGTTGAGTTGCTATTGGGGTTTTTGGTTTGATTTTTGACTCACTGCACTTGGGTGTTTTTTGTCACCAATTCACATAGTAAACATATGTACACCAAAAGTCAACTCACATCATTTTTTGTGAATCAATGTATTTTGGATTGTATTTTGAATAGTTTTGCTTTGCGCCTGAGCACTTCTTTGCTGTGTTGGCCCATTTTGCCCATTAACACCAAAAACCCCTGTTAACCAAGTGTATATTTTAACCTGATAGTTGGATTTTGTTAAAATCTGAAATCATTTTTGTTTAAGTCTGAGGTGTTTTTGGTTGTTGTCATAGCTTTTAAAACTACTGTAGCACAAGCTACCACTGAGAGTAAATTTTTATTTATAGTTGCTCCCACTGTGCAAAGCTTTTCAAGTGGGAGTAAAAACAGGGGATTGGGGATCCCAAAAGTTTAGATGGGGATACATTGTGATTAGATGTTGGGAGTAAGGGCCACTCTTGTTCTGCTGTAATCTTTTTGTTGACTTGGCATTTCTAGGAGAGAGCAAATAATCTCTTGCTGACCTTGGTTCAGGTGAGGGCAAACATCCATGTTGTTCTTCAAATCTATTTTTTCCTCAGGTGACAAGGTTTGGCTGTGGTCTGGCCCCAACCATCTTACCTGGGTCCCAGGTCCTCATTGGTTGGTTTCAGAATTGTTTCTTTGGTTTTAAGTCTGGTTTTCACCATATTCCCCAGGGCATTCATTGTTCCTCAGTTTACTCCTATGTTAAGGGACTTATTTGATTGATCACATGATGGGGTGGCTTCTGATTGGCTGTAGGGGGGAGCCTGGGACCTGGGTGGCTGGCAGGAGGCCTGATATTAACTGGATGGGCAGTGGGAGGCTAGCAGGAGGCAGGACCACAGCTCCCTGGGTTGCAGGTGGCTGGCAGGGGGTGCTGGTAAGTGTCTGCGCAACCATGGCAGGCGCCTGCCCAAATGATAAATTATTCTGGGCTATACTAAGTTGTCTTTTTTACTTTTAAGTTATTTTCTCCATTTGAGAGGGGGAAATCCTTCTCATATTGTGTAAGATCTGAAGGCTTGGGGCAAATTATTGTAAACTAAAGCCTTTAAACCAAGAATTTTTATATTTATCAAATATAGAAAGGTAGGCAAGGTTTGCAATAGTAACTGAACTAAGGCTCCTAAGAGCTTATATAAAGTAAAATAAGAACTAATACAATTTATTAACCCTAAGAAAATAAAATTAAGACCAGTTTTAATGACTGTCAATTTGGTTAAAAAGTCAATTTATAAGTCTGGGAAATGGTCTGCACTAGCAGGAGGATTGAAGCTATCAACAATTAAATTGTGGGTGCCACTATAAAAGTTTCCTAACTGGCAAAGGATAAAGTAAAACGGAATCATGGACTAAGATGGAGCTAAGATTAAAAATTTAGAAATAAAAACACAAGCCACAAAACCTATGAAGTACCTTTTGGGGTATAAGTCAAACAATCTCAACTTAAGTTGAGACTGAGTAAGACTCAGGCTTTTATTCAAGTCTGGGTTTTGAGATAAAAATAAAGGGTATGTGGACTAACCAAGGATAGTTAGTTGGGTTTAAGGAATGAGGGCCAACCATAAGCACATGTTTACAGTTATCTTAACTTAAAATGGTTAAAACAAAGTAAAGGGAAGAACAGGGAATCCAGTGGTTAATTGTTTGCTTAAACCAAGAAAAGCAGAGGCAGAAGAACAGGAAAACTTGGTCCAAAGCTGCTGGCTTAAGCAGGAAGGGAATCAGAGAAAAAGCAAAAAAGATAGTTGATCTTGGACTTGTTTAAGCTAACCTAGCGCATAGGTACCAGGTTCAAAACTTGTTTGCAAAGGAAAAATAAGTTCAAATTGAAACTAACCGTTAATTTTTAGGTTAATTTGAACCAGAAAGTAAGGAAATGAAGAGGGGTGCATGGAGGAATTAAAATCTTGAAGTTCTCAAATAAAGAATATTGAAATGAACCAATAGTAGTAAAGTGAATACTAGCAGCAGTAATAAAATAAAAAGAGAATCCTGACATATTGAGATTTTTTTGAACCCATAATTTGTTTTTACCCCAAATTGACACAATTGTGGAAATTTGGTTGGTGTCAGGAATATTCCTGACAGAAACGCAGCTGCTGCCAAAAAACTTTAAGTTTTGCAACCCTTTGCTACTAATAAAAACATTTTTAGACAAAACTAATTTCCTATTTCTTTTATATTATATATTTTGAGAGTTTTTCTACAAGAATATTTAAAAATATTTTAAGCCTTTATATTGCAAACATTCTCATTCTTTACTTTGAAAAGTATCCCCAAATTTGAACTTTTTTGATGCTAATTTGCCCTTAGATGCCTCTCAAGTCTATTATTAAAACTACTTATAAGGTCCCCAAGGACAAATCCACTCCCACCAAGGCCAGAAACTCCAAGGCTATCCTATCCAAGCAGCCTTGTAAAATAAATGACGCCTGTCAAGACCCCCACACCTTTCCCTGAGCCTGAGGCTGATAGCCCCACCCCTCCCCACTCTCCCTTTGTCGACTCCCCCTCTAATCCCCAGGGGAAGCACGTCCATTTTAATGATGAAGATGAGAATGAAAGAGACTCTGAAAACAATCTGGTGACCATGGTTCCACAGCCTGAGAGGAGGAGCCCATTCTATAGTGGGACTTAAATACAGTTGTCAATATCTGCAATGTCAATGGGCAATTTAAAGTTCTGGCTGTTTTCCATAACTCTTTCCCAATTATGACCAAGAAGGGGGTGCTGGCTTTGTCAAGAACGGCTTCCTTTTCACCTGAAATGACCAGAGAAAAAATATGGCACACCATCACTACCACTGTGATAGTCCAGGATGCCCTGCGCAATTAACTACAATTGGGTTTACCCAAGTCAAGGTGCTCACTAATGAGCATGACTGTGAAGGCCCCAATGAGATTCTTTATTATCTCATGCACTGTTTCTCTGCCAAGCTATTCCTTTCAACAAGGACTTGGCTTCAACTGACCTGGTAACACATGCTCTCCTTTACCTGAATGAGGATCAGAGAGAGGAGTTTGGAGAAAATACCAGACTCCAACAGTACAGTAGTTTTAAAAGCTATGGAAACAACCAAAAATACCTCAGATTTAAACAAAATGATTTCAGATTTAAACAAAATCCAAGTTGCGTGAGATTCAGGATTCAATTAATTTATTAAATTTCAGTTAATAAATGGACTGTCAAAAAAAACAAAATTTCACTAGACCATTATACAAAATTATATCAAACATCAAGCGGTGTAGTTCAAACCACAAACAAAATGAACTGACACAACAAGTGAAATGGATGGATGCTGTTCTGGAGTATATTATAATCCAATCAGGATTAATACAAGGCACCAACAGAAGGACTAAAATGAAACAAAACTTGAGCAATCTAGAAGCAATATTACACAAGTATGAAACAAAATGAACTCATACAAGATGTGTAGTGTGAGCAGCCTAAAATAGAAATATACCAGTTTAACAGCCAATCAACAGCTATCCAATTTAGGAACAGAGGCATTTTATTCATTTTCAGGGCCCCAGATTTGTATGGAATGGTTTTGAGAACCTTCCAAATATAGACTTGAGATTACAATAAAAATAAATCATTAAATTTTAAAATTTCTACTTTTAGTGATTTTATCCTAGGTTTTTTACAATGGTTTTTACAAGCAATATCTTTGACGGCACCAGCAGCCAAGCCAGCAGCAGCCAGACAAGCTTCAATGGAGGCAAGGCTCAGAACGTGGAGGCACCTGTTTACACCCAAGCCTTTGAGACAAGTAACAAGGAAGTTGACCTGTACCTGACCACTGACCCCTATGGCTTTGACTTGTTTAAGAGTCACTTAGAGTCTAGCTCTGCCCCTGCTCCCGTACCCACCCCCGCACAAGCTGCCCACCAACCAACCAATCAGGATGGCAACCTTGATTTGGAACAACTTCCTGCCACCAGCCAACCTGCCCCCCCTACAGCTAATCAGGCTTCAGCTCCCCTGGCCCAGCGCCCCAAGCAACAAATCATCACCGCCCAAATTCTTCAGGAAGTTGTGGTACTAAATCTACAGGGTCTGTCCTGGGAACAGATTTCTGCCCAGTTGCAATTTACCCAAGCTACTGTCATGCAGGAATTCAACAACCTGATGAACAGGGGGAATCTGATTGGGACAGCCAAGAAGCCCAAGAAGGCCCCTGAGTCCCAAATCAATGAGTTGTACCCAATCATGCTTGACCTCCTCCAGAGGAATCCCAAGCTTCCATTGACCCAGGCCCATAAGCAACTTGCGTACCGTAACATATGGGTGTCTGAGCGCATGGTGAGCTCTGGATGTATAAGAAGGTAGCTTCCATATGGGTTCTTACCAATTTTGCTGGCAACCAATGGGATGGTGCTGAGGATTCCCCATATGACACCGCCATCAAATCAACCCTGGTCTAATGCCTGACTAGTCTAACTGATGATGTCATGTTCATCTCCTACTACAAGCTATCAATAGATTTGATGATTTTGGCAGGCAAGGAAAAGCCGCCACCAAGAATAGAAGGAAGAAGGTCAAGAAGGGGACGTTCATTGGTGCATTTCTGGCTGTTTTAGCCAAGGGTTTTGTTTACTATTGGACAAACCCAGATTTCATTGATGGCTACTCATAAAGCCATATCCTTGGTGGATTACTTGACTCCTGAGATGGCTCAAATTCCAAGTACCGTGTTTTCTTGAGCCACCAGATGGAGGGTAGCTCCACCGCCCTCAAGGCCATCCAGGGACACGGGCACCAGGCCTCAGTCTACCCCGCTGGCCATGCAGACGTCCATCTGGCTGATGTTGTCTTCTTCAACATGGGATCCACATTACAGGAGCGCCGCCCTCAGGCTTTCAATGACCTTTATCTTGGGGTCCTTGACCACAATTTTCTCTTTGGCTGCCAGATGGTGGCTGACTTGTTTGCACAAATGGTTTTCCATGTGAACATGGGCAACCAATCACATAAGGATAAGCGCCTTCCACCTTGGGCCACTGCCACTTTCCAGCCCATCTAGCCAATGACCAATGAGGAACACAACAAGTGTTATATGGCAGCCATCACGCAAAATCCTCCTGCCTCCACTCCTGCCACCAACACCCCTAACCCGCAAGCCCAACCCACCTGATCCCAGACCCCCTAGGCCAGCACCGCCTCTACGTCTTCCTTCCTGTGTTATTCTGCCTCCTAGGCATCAGTCTCCCCTGTCCCAATAAACCCCTGTCATCAAACATTTTCTATTTATATTATCTTTTTTTTGAATTTCAATTGTTCATGTTCTCTCTGTTTATAGTTGGTTTTATCTTTATGTTCAGCTTATTTCTATAAAATCATATATTTACTATGTTGTGTATCATGATCCAGAACATGGTTATTTTTAGCACTTAAACATAGCCCCTTGTGAAAATATTAACAACAATTTAGTGATTAGCTAATTTTGAATTAGAAAATTATAGGTTAACTGTGTTTAGATAAAGTTATTACTGATCTGAATTCAAAACCTTAATAATAAACTTTAAGTCAATCAGGAGCCCAGTGATATAGTGATTGTTGTGACATAAAGGGTCATTCAATAATTCTTTGGTGCATGTGCGCTAATTAATATGATTGGCTGGATGTTTTGCCATTGTACACCATTGCCGCTGTGGCAAGTTGTTGATGGACTAGTGCCAATCAGCCGCTGGGTTAGCACTAGTCTACCAACAATTTGTTACAGTGGCAATGGCGTACAATGGCAAAACATCCAGCCAATCATATTAATTAGAGAACATGCACCAAAGAATTATTGAATGACCCTTTATGTCACAACAATCATTTTATCACTTGGCTCCTGATTGACTTAAAGTTTATTATTAAGGTTTTGAATTCAGATCAGTAATAACTTTATCTAAACACAGTTAACCTATAATTTTCTAATTCAAAATTAGCTAATCACTAAATTGTTGTTGATATTTTCACAAGAGGCTATGTCAAGCGTCAAAAATAATATGGTAATCAAGGAAACAATGCCAACACAAAGCAAACAACACATATTGAGATGAGTGTAAAACTATACAAAATGGGTAAAAAGATGGGATAATGTAGTAGATGGGAAAACAAAAAGGAATAAACAAAGAGGCAACAGTATCAAAATAATACAGAATTTATTGGGGCAAAAGCTATAAAAACATATGGAAAGGTTAGTAAAAAAATCAGATGAGAGAACTCAAAAAACTACTCAAAGAACTCAACTTGGCAATTGCCAAAATCAAGGACATCAACCGCAAGGTCAAAGCCAAAGTTAAATCTGCTGTCCTCACTGGGGACAAAATTGACAAGGTGTCTGCAAAGGCACTAATATCAAAAACGCCAGACACCCCAGAGAAGACCATCAAGTGTCTTCTCAACATCCAGAAGACAGTGGTGGAGGGCCTGCAATTTAAGGCATACAATTTTTCTGTGCCGTCTGTCTGGGTTGATGACCTGGAGATGTATGAACATCTCAAACCTGCTAAGCGTGCCAGGGAAGAGGATACTGAATTGCCAGTGCAATTGATTGTGCCAAGAATGACCAATCTGGCCAAGGCTGCAGCAAGGAAGAAACACAAGAAGGTAGCCTAAAAAACATAATTAATAAATTATCAAAAAACTTACCTTTTTTCTTAGAAAACATAGACAGCAAACTCTGCCAAGTCCTGGTCCCCTTTGTCCTGGCCACCTTTTACAAAAATTATGCCACTCATGTGGCCAAGCAATTGTATCTGTCCCCCCCTGTTGTGCAGGAGCTGGAGGACTGTATCCACGGGTCCTTTCCTATGTCCAGGGAAGCATTGGCTGGGCTGACGCATGGAGAGGGGGCATCTGAGTGGGCAGTTACTGCCTGCAAGGATGCCCAACTGGTCTGCCTGTACCTGGTTAACCTCAGTAGAGTTTACTGTGTAAACTCCATTGAGCTTGTTTGGGATGTCCTGGCAATGCTCCCATTCAAGAATGTACCAGAGATGGGCCGGGCTCATGAGGCTTCTTGTTTCTGCTTCCCATTGGAGCACACTCTGTCTTACCTGCTGGACAACTTTGGGCGTGTGGTGGGCAAATTGGCTGTTGCAGACGCAACAGCTGTCAAGAAGACAAAAATCCTCCTTGCCTACTTTGGGTTGGCCTGGAGTGCCAACAAGACGGGGGTCCCTGCAGTCATGGAGCTGACCTTTGCAAAGACCAGGTACAACAAGAAGATCAGTGCAGTATATAATAAATTGTGTGAGTTCACGGAAGCCTTTTCTGGGCAAAGGCTTCACTTGGTGGTTTACCTTGGCTATCTTTTCTTCTTTGGGATGAGCTCCAGCGTAGAGGATCTAGACAGGGTCCTTCTAGGAATCAACAAGGCCTGGCTTGCACTTGACGGGAAGAAGGTCCCCCCTGAATATGACTCAGTGGGCCATGTAATCCAAGATGCCCTGGTTCTGGCAGGGATTTACGGGTTTGCAGCCCCGCCTGAAAATCTGCTCCTCAGTTTGCACCTTACCCTACTCCCCTTCACCAGCAGGAGTGAGTTTTTAATAAGGGCGTATCCACTTTCCATGGTGTGGCGGTGGAGATTGTGCGCCACCTCCATTGCGGGGTGGGTAAATATCAAAGAACCCACTACAGGCGCACACAATAAAAATATGATTCCAAAAAATTTTATTATAATTTTATTTTTTTTATAATTAATTTTTATAATTTTTATTTCAGCAAACCAGTCTTGCAAAATATATTGCAGAAACAGTTTTCATAAAAGCATAAAATTATATGTTAATAAAATAAATTCTAACTTGTACATTTTATGTTTAATTTTTTTAAACTATTTCTATATTTATTTGGCAAAAGTGATTTAAATATTTTTGCGTAATCCAGTATTAAGCGTTTGGGATTACCTCAGATGGCATAATAAAATAATATATAATAAAATAAATAAATTACTTACATTTATTGATGGATCTTCTGAATGTGATTGCGGGCGTGGAAACATCTAAATATAAAATGATAATTAATAAATATTGAATAGTAAATAAGAAAATATAAAAAAATTGGACACACTAAGCCTTTAATTGATTGGCTGTTTGGCTAGGCATGTGGGGATGAACAAATCAGCGTGGCCATAGAATTTGGCCACAGTCTCAGCTGGGAGGGTGTGGATCCCAGCCTGCAGCAAATTAAAGAGGTCCTAGGTCCCAGTTGGGGTTCCTTGCTTGAAGACTTGTTTGAGCCACCCAAAGACTTCCTCAATGGGATTTAGGAAGGGCAAATAGACTGGGAAGAAGAGAAAATGTAAATTTGCTGTGGCCAATTGCTGGGGGCCCACAGCAATGCTGGTGTCAATTGATGGAAATTCTTCAAGAATGTCAGCCACTTTGTGGAGACCAATGTTGTCCAACACAATGACATTGGTGAAGCCCAGGCTTGTGCGCCTTAGGTGCTCCTGGACCACTTGGAGAAATGATAGAAAAGTCCTGCTGTTATGCAAACCCAATATCATTTGGTAGAGCTCAACCCCCTTTGGACCAAGGAGATCCACTATTGAGTAGGCTGTGGCGCGGACTGCAGCACGCCAAGCCATCCCGTCATTGGAGCCTTTGGGGACATAGCCATACCCATTGCACATTGACAAGGCAAATGCCAATTTGTCAATATAATAAAATTTGACTGTCCCCTTGGCTTTGAGGGCAGTTTATGTCTCTGCATAGTTTTTCCGGACGTCAATGTTGGCTGGGCTGTTTTGGTTGTAGGGGGATACCCCAAGATTTTTCCAAGAAAATTGCATTCCCTTCACCAGATGGTAGTAAAAGGAAATCAAGGCCTCAATCCCCAAAGTAGATTTAACCATGGCCTGTATATTTGCCAGTTCAAGATAGCATTCCCGGGTGATCCACTGGTGGATTACCCATTTGTGCTCCTTGGTGAGCATGGCAGAAACACTCAAGGATTTCTCCGCAGTAAGGACACAACCAGCATTGATGAATGTTTGGAAGGTCTTGCTGGCGTACTTGGGATCCACTCAGACAAGGGCCGCAGCCGCCTTGTAATCACCCAATTCCCACATTAGCTTAAGCAGGATGATATGTTTAATGCAGGGATGCGCTTCTGGGCGGGCTTTTTAGCAGTGGGGATTGACTTATTGGCATTGGGCACAGCACAGGGCATAGGTACCTTGGTATAGAAGGCTGCAACCTTTTTTAACACCATCTGTCCCTCATTGGTTTGATAGAACTCAGGCTCCTTGTCATCCTCCTGATTGCCATCACTGACGTAGGGCTTATGGCTAGTATCAAGTACAGGCTTCACCTTCTCCAGCATGGCTGACAGGACCGACTCTTGCCGGTACACAACATCAAACACATACAAAGTAAGTTCTACCTCCTTGTTTCTAATTTTCTTTGTAGTGGTGACTTTGGTGGGCTTCTGGATCAGCTTTGGGACCCAAGGGTTTATGCTCTGCACCCTAGCAGCTTGTGCTCCTTGAACCAGCTGTGTCAGTGCAGCGTCACTATGGAACTCTTCTCTCCTGTCTCCTCCTTGAGTAGGCACTTGGGTTGCACTAACTCTATTCTTTGACCCGTGGGGGCAACCGTGACCGCGGCGCACAACAGGTGCATTGCTACTCTGTTGTTGTGCCCCTTCCATTTTAAAAGTTAATAAAATACTAAATAAATTTCAATTAAGTTACTCACTAATTTTAATTTTTGTTTTATCTGAATATGGATATTTAATTAGAGTTTTCCCCACCCAATATCCCAATTATAGATTTTTTTATTTCTTAATTAGTTGTTTCTGGTTTTACAACGCCCATTTTTGAATACCTGAAATAATTTTCACCCATTTTTCTAGATTTTACTACCAAATTCAAACACCCAACACAATATTTTTAAAATTTATGTTTCATATTTTGTGTCTTATTTTAGATACCTTGGTATCATTCATGATTACAATCCATTACACACATTGTGTGAGTGATTTTGTTTACTTAGTGGGTTGCTATTGTGTTTTGTTTTTGGTTTTTGTTTTGACACACCTTGCTTGGGTGTATTTTGTCACTGATTAACATAGTAAACATATGCAACCCAAAGTCAACTCACACCATTTTGTTTGTGAATCAATGTATTTTGGATTGTATTTTGAATGGTTTTGCTTTGTGTGTGAGCCTTTTGTTGCTGTGTTGACTCATTTCACCCATTAACACCAATAAACCCTGTTAACAGAGTGTATATTTAACCTGAGAGTTGGATTTTGTTTAAATCTGAAATCATTTTGTTTGTCACCATAGCTTTTAAAACTACTATAGCAAAATTAGATCCCAATTATATTGGCTAATGTGGATCCTACAATCAATCAAGAAATCATAAAGTTGGGCAATTTTTCTCACAGGCTCTATATATAGTTGTGGCACTTTGGCAGGCAGCAGCTAAAGATACAATTTTGAAGAAGCAACCAATGTGCAGCCCTTCCTATGCCTCTTATGCAGGTTTCCAAAAAATTTCTAATGCCACTGAAGACAATTCCACCAGACTTCTGGTGGTACTAGAGACTAAGATGTTCCCAGAAAGTATAAGTAATGAGGGAGAGAATACTTCCTCATTGTTAACATCATCTGAATAAATATTTTTATGCCAATAATTCATCATTTGATTGCAGGGACTTCCTATTTTTGCCCCAATATAATTATTCTGATAGCATCTATACGTGCATAAAAACAACAATATCCCCACACCTTCCCAAACCCTCCTGGTTCTGCTCTCATTCCTTTGGTTATGCTAGCTTGCGCCCTTGACTGGGAGTTTTACCATTTTCACAACCTGGATCTTCCTCCTGACCATTCTAGAGGCCAGATTTGGCAACAGTGGCAAAATTGATTGTAGGGATGCAAAAGTGAGAATTTGAAAGTGAGCATCTAAAAGTGGCCAAGTCACTACTTTTTAAATTTTTGAAATGGCTTTTTATAATAAATCAACTACTTTTTCTTGGCTTTTTTAGTTTATAGAAAGAATAAAAAGTATTTTATATGGTCATAATAATTTTTAATTCCAGATGAGTTGCTTTAATTTAATTTCAAAATTTTAAAATTGTTGACTTGGCCACTTTTAGATTCTCACTTTCAAATTCTCACTTTTGCATCCCTACAATCAATTTTGCCACTGTTGCCCCAGATTCAACCAACCATGAAGGAGATTCCAGCCACTTTTCCCCCTACCAGATGCCCTTCCTGTACATGACTTTAGTCAGCTGGATCTTGTATATATTACAGTGTTGGGGCTATCTAATCAGGTTGTGCCCCACACTGAAAGATGGTGTCCCTGGGCCACTGCAGTCAATTATCTTGTCAGGATCACCCCCATTGTGTACATGGCCTTCCAGGCTGGCCTGCCTCTCTCGCAGGAGTCTGGCTGGACACTAGTATGGTCTGTAGCAGTAACTGATCCATCCATCCTCAAAAACTATATCAAACATGGCAGCTTTGTTTTGTGGCTGAGATCAATCTTTTCTAGCAGTTGGAATATTACTTGTTGAACCACTGTTCATTTGTTCTCAGTTTATATCATTTTTTGGGTGTCTGGACATTTTTTTCAGTTGGTGCACATTTTCTGTGGGGTTGACTCCTATTTTTATTAATAAAGTTGAGATTTAATTTGTGGCTGAAGCAATTTTTTTGAAGCTGAACCGTTTTTTAACAGATTATAAAACTAATGTACATGCACCTTGCTTCACTTGATCTTCTCTAATAGGCTTGAGAGGTTTATTCATGTTTATTATGTAATCAAAATAGGACAACTTGTCACTATGCCACCTGAGGGACTGCATGACATGACACTTGTTTCCAAATAAGCCACTGGGAATAATTTGATTTGATATTAGAGTGGGCTTAATCTGGGGCTAAACTAAAAAATCAAATGATGCCTGGGAACTTCATTGGGTGGGTTCCAAGAAAGGGTCCAGGATTAAGCCAATGTTGTGTTTATACTTCTGGGAAGTATAATAAACAAAATAAAGGGGAAGATTAAGAAGAGAATGATAATTTATTGAATATGAATATAGAATACTATATAGTATCATTACAAGCCACATGTTGTCCATGTACGTCATGGAGGTCATGGGGCTTATCTGAGTAATGTTTCTCTTGAATCACAAGGCTTATTCAAGTTGTGTTCCATTTAGGACCTGGATTGAGTGATCCCCATCATAGATGGTTAACTGATAATGTTGCCACCAGTTTATTGACTGGACAGGGAAAGCCATTTGGTGAGCCGCTTGGTGATTTACTTGGGGCGTTAATTCCCCAAGAGGGAGTAATCAAAGATCTTGCAACATCTCCCCCTGGGGTGCTGGAAGGCGGAGCCTTGGGAATTTTCTTGAGAGTATCTGATATGCGGTCTTGGTATTGATCCAGTTTGGTGTTGATTACAGGGAGCCTTGAATTTTGTTGGGCTGCTCTTTCCTTACACAAACAGAATTGGTTGTGATACATACATTTCAGTTCAGTTTGAGCTCCAATCCCTTTGATGAGGTAGGTGTTATTGGGCTTAACTTCCATGACAATGCCTGGTCCGCGTAACCCTGAGTCTAGTTTGTGTTGGTTGTGATTGATGACCCAGATCTTGTCTCCAACTTGGAACCTTTCCTGTTGCAATGGGATTGCTTCCTGCTGGACTCTTTGGTGTTCCACCACTTCTTGGTCCTTCTGGCTTGTAGTACTTTTGGGTCATTACTGTATGGTATCTTCTTGGGAAGTGGCAGTTGTGTTCCTGTAGATGTACTGACAAGTGAGGGTTTCTGACCATAGACAAGACCATTAGGGCTTTTGCCCGTATTGTGGTTAACTCGTGTTCTGCAAACCATAAGGGTGGTTGGTAGCATGTCAACCCAGGCTTTTGGATTGTTGGCAGATAACTTACAAAGGGCTTCTACTAGAATGCTGTTTAGTTGTTCTATGTATCCATTTGCTTGTGGATGATATGGGCTGGCTGTGATGTGTTTTATTTCATTTTTGGCAAGGTAGATGTTGGTGTCAATAGCTTTGAGTTCAGTGCCTCCATCTGTGATTAAGAGGTCAGGCTTTCCAAACTTTGCTATGATCTCTTTGCCAATGAATTGTCTCACATTGTTGCCTTTGTGCTCTTTTGTGGCTTTTGCTACGGGCCATCTGGTTACATAGTCAATGGCTGTGATGATGTACTTCTTGCCTTTGCTTTCACCTGGCATAAGGTCCCATGATATCCAGTGATAATACCTTGAAGGGTTGTGTGATGGATACAGGTACTACTGACTTGGGTGGAGCTTTGGTTTGGACGTACTTCTCACAGACTTCACATTGCTCAAGTGCCTCTTTGATATCATCTAGCATGTTGGGCCACCAGTAGCGTGTCTTGAGGTATTCATGCAAGTTTCTGCTACAGGTGTGTCCCAAGTCTTTGTGATATTGGAGGATTGTGTCAATCTTTTGTGTTGACGGGACGTAGGATACAGTGTCACCATTTGGAAGTATTCAGTGAAGGGTACCATATACGTTTTTGAACAGATGTTTGTTCTTGAGGACTTTCTCTTGGATGTCCATTGGTGTTCCAGGTGGGAACTCTTCCTGGAGATTCCCCATGATTAACATGGGCCAGTTGGGTTTTCCATCAGTGCAAAGGATGTGTTTATTGTATAGCCTTGATAGAGCGTCTGCAGTAAGCATCTCCTTGCCTGGCTTGTATTCAATTTGCATGGGGTATCTCTGTATGAGACTCATCCATTTGGCTTGTCTTCTTGACAGGTGTTGTTGTGTTTTGAAGAATATCAACGACTTGTGGTTGGTGAGTACTTTGAACAACTGGGCTCCTTTCAGATAGCATTGTCATTTCATGAGGCAATGTATGATGGCAACCAATCCCTTTTTGTATATGGGGTATCTTTTTTTTCAGTCTGATAGCTTCCTTGATTCATATGCCACAGGAAGAAAGTCCTTTTGGGCCGTTTGGATACAGAGGACTCCTCCTATGGCATAATCAGAGGTGTTGGTTTCTAGCTTGTAGATACCCTCACGGTTTGGGTATTGTAAGATGGGGGAAGTAACCATACACTCCTTCAGATGGCAGAAATATTGGTCTCATAAGGGTGTCCTAACAAACTTGTTTTTTTCACAGTGATGGCTGACAAGGGAGCTGTTAGGGCGCCCCAGTCAGGGATGAATCTGTGTATGTAGGCTACCATTCCAAGGAAAGCGCAGAGTTCTTTCTTATTCCTTGGGGCTGGTATATCTGTTATAACACATATTGTATCTGGATCCGGTTTGATGCCGTCTTTGCTGATGATATGGCCAAGGAATGGGAGTTCAGTTATGAAGAACTCACATTTGAATGGCTTGGCAATCAATTGGTTTTCTTTCAGGGTACGGAGGACTGTGTGGATGTCTTCCCAGTGTTATTGCAGGTTGGGACTGTAAATGATGATATTGTCCAGGTAGATGATTGCTCTTTTCCAAATGTGTTCCTTGAATACTTCATTCATGAAGGTTACAAAGGTACTGGGAGCGTTTGTCATGCCAAAATTGAGAACAACACATTAAAAGGATCCATATTTAGTTCAAATGCGGTCTTTGGAATGTCTTCAGGTTTCACACAAATTTGGTGGTAACCTGCTGTCAAATCAATTTTTGTGAAGATTTGGGACCCCCAGGGCATCAAAAAGGTCATCAATGAGGGGCATGGGATACCTGTTCTTAATTGTGACCTTGTTGAGGGCCCTGTAGTCTGTGACCAGGCAGAGGCCTCCATCTTTCTTTGCCACAGAGAAGACAGCAGCACCAAAGGGTGATTTTGAGGGTCTGCTGAGGCCTTTCTCAAGCGCTTTGTCAAGGTAAGCCTTTAGGGCGTTGTCTTCTTGTGGTGTGAGGCAGTAGATGGGTCATGCTTTAGGAATGCTACCTTTTAGGTCAATCTTGTGTTGTATACCCCAATTGGGGGGCAACCCGGATAGTGTTTCTTGAAATACAGAGGGAAATTCATTGCCTATCTGGTTTCTAATTAGGTTCTGTTTGTGCTGAGTTTCTGTGTTTTTGAAGTGGATGACATCATACATAAATGTGCTCTAATTGTTTTTGCTGATATCAGTTTTTTTCTCTGTTTCCAGGATCTTTACAAATATGTGGTCCCTCATGAGGGTGTCAAGATGTGTTGGGTACACGTGATGGTGGACTTCTCCTCACTGAATGGTGAGGGTGGCACTGTCCCACTTGATGTGAGGCTTTGTCTTTCTCATCCAATCTAATTCAAGTATGACATTGTATTTGGGGATTGGAATGATGGGGCCGCTAATTGTCATTTGTACATCTCCAATTTGGGCACGGAAAGGTTTTGCCTCATGAGTAACTGGTGTGCTTTGGTTGTCCACCATGATGATCCTCTTGATGTCACTTCAAGCGGTAGGTAACTTCATGAGGTCTGCAAAACTCTTGTTGATGAGCAATTGATTGGCTCCAGTGTCAAATAGTGCTGTGCCTTGGTATCTGCAAAAATAGAAAGGATAGGTAAGGAGTTTATTTCCAGTTTGGGCAGTAAACAGTAGGGGATTGCTGGAGGGAACTTGGATCATGGTGATTGAGTCTACGTCCTGTTCTCTGTACAAGTCTTGTGAAGTGGGGGAGGGTGGCTTGCCTAAGCACTCCCCTGAGCTTTTCCCTCCTTGTTGGTATCTTTGGTGCTGGCCTGGTTGGCTTGTGCAATGTGATTCCTGTTTTGAGCCTGGGTAGTGTGGCCTTGGTTATTTTGCTTATTGGGGCGAGGCTTTCTTTTAGCTGCAGGGTTTTCCTTACGCTTGTTGGTGGCAAGTAGGCGTCAAACTTCTGATTTGCTCATTTTTCCTCTAGGAATACATCCTTGAGGTTCTTGCAGTGAGTCATGTCAAACTGATGTCTAATGTGTGTGAGAAGGCCATTGTAGAAGTCCAGACATGGCCCAGGTTCATCAAAGTTGATGGTGTTGGGTGCACGGTCACGTAGTCCTTCATATGCGGTGATGTATTCTTCAATGATTCCTGTCATTTTGAAGGTTCAAAGCTTGGTCATGATTACCACGTCTGAGTCCTTCATGGAAAACTTTTTGAGGAATGTGGCCTTGAACACTTCCCAATTTTTCTTTTGGTCAGAGTGTTGGGCTAGCCATTTGGTTATGAAATGTGAAGCAGTCCCTGTGACGTGGAGGGCAATCTTGCTGATCCAGAGTCTTTAGGGGTACTCCACTTGTTTGAACTTGCTCTCAGTGCTGTTGATCCAGAGAGAGGCGTTTTTACAGCGTAGTCCTGCAAAGGCGCCAATTTCAGCGGTATGTAAGCATTGAAACACAATATTGGGTATCTCAGGTTGAGTAGGCGCTGTTGTGGTTGGCGTGGTAGGGAAAAGTCTGAGGGCTTTGAGAGTGTTGTACTGGTCAATGGATACAAGGACATTATTGTAGATGGCAAGGCCTGGGGGAATGTCTTGTCCATCTTTGTTATCTCTCCAGCCGTTAGGAAGTGACATTGTTTGGGTCCTTTTCTTGGGAGGAATTTTTCCTTTGAGTTGGGTAGGTATGGATAACCTACCTGTGCTACCACTGTTGTGTTTATACTTCTGGGAAGTATAATAAACAAATAGAGGGGAAGATTAAGAAGAGAATGATACTTTATTGAATATGAATATAGAATATTATATAGTATCATGACAAGCCACATGTTGTCCGTGTACGTCATGGAGGTCATGGGGCTTATCTGAGTAATGTTCCTCTTAAGTCACAAGGCTTAATCAAGTTGTGTTCCATTTAGGACCTGGATTGAGTGATCCCCATCATAGATGATTAACTGATAATGATGCCACCAGTTTATTGACTGGACGGTAAACCATTTGGTGAGCCGCTTGGTGATTTACTTGGGGCGTTAATTCCTCAAGAGGGAGTAATCAAAGATTTTGCCACACTAAAATGAGCCTCAAACAAGCTGCATGGATCTTGAGAGCTCAACTCATTTGGTGGAACTCTTCTAAGCATCTCATGGGACCACAATAGCATCACTTTGAGCCCTTAAAAGATTCCAAGTAACCCTAAATCAGGCCAGAAATCTTTTAACCGAAGGTTTTTTATGCAAACTTCACACAACCTTCACAGAAGCCAAAAGAATCATTGACCTCAACATAATTCTTGCAACTATTTCAAGCCCCTTAGGCCAACCAGACATCCCTACCCCCAGGGTGGGAAGTAAGGTCCAAGTTATTGGCACTAAACCACATCCCACCCTAAAATAAATATCACTGTACCAGCCAGTTGAAAAGTACAGTACAAAGCTTTGACTACTGGAAATGAATTATACATCACTTTGGCAAGTTAGAAGCTAATAAAGTTTGAGGCTAGGGCTAAGTTGCCATGGGGATGGGGAAGGTCTATGTGTTTCAGAGTCAAGAGGCCGGTGGGTTATAAAGCCAGACCTGTACCCTCAATACATATTTACTGAGCATAGTTCAGGGCCTTGATGACTTATAAAACATACCAGATATTTATATCCAGAACAAATATAAAAGAGTACAGAAAGTAAGCGTGAAAATAAAATCTTTATAGGAAATGTCTATAGGGAAGCAAAAGGGTAAATTATTAAAATAGATACATAGCTGAGCAGAGCACCCAAGTAGCAGCTTGGGAGTGGGTATACAGTACAGCTTAGGAAGCCACAATCTAGGGAATATTGGAGGGGTTGTTAGATGCTGTTTCTGTCTCAGGAAGGGTGACATGATTGTTGCCAATAGCCTTCCTGGGCAAAACTTTCTCTTCTTTCTCTTTATCTTGGTGGGGAGACTTAAGGGACAATTTTGAGCAAGTTACTTCAAAAGGAGAGGCATTCTGTGATGATGAAGGAATAAAATAAGATGTAGATAAGGGCTCAATAAGAGCATCTGGCTTTGTGAAGTGTGCTTCTGCCCCAGCTAGTGTACCATGGCTGTTGCTCTTGACCTTCTTGGGTAAAAATTGGCTTTTCTTCCTCTTCATCTTGGCAGGAAGACTTGAGAGACACACTAGATCTAGTTGCCTTTATAGGAGAGGAAGTCTGAGATTTCAAAGGAATAATATTGTAGGTAGATGAAGGCTCATTAGAAGTAACTAGTTTTGTTAAGTGTGTGTTTTCCTCAGTTGGCGTACCATGGTTTTTGCTCCTGGCCTTCTTGGGTGAAATTTGTTTTTATTCCTCCTCATCTTGGCAGGAAGACTTGAGGGACACACTAGATCTAGTTGCCTTTATACAAGAGGTAGTCTGAAGTTTCAAAGGAATAATATTGGAGGTAGATGAAAGCTCAATAAGAGCAACTGGTTTTTTTAAGTGTGTGTTTTCCTCAGTTGGTGTACCATGGTTGTTGCTCTTGGCCCTCTTGGGTGAGATTTGTTTTTCTTCCTCTATATCTTGGAAGGAAGACTTAAGGGACACACTAGATCTAGTTGCCTTTATAGGAGAGGTAGTCTGAGGTTTCAAAGGAATAATATTGGAGGTAGATGAAGGCTCAATAAGAGCAACTGGTTTTGTTAAGTGTGTGTTTTCCTCAGTTGGTGTACTATGGTTGTTGCTCTTGGCCCTCTTGGGTGAGATTTGTTTTTCTTCCTCTTCATCTTGGCGGGAAGACTTGAGAGACACACTAGATCTAGTTGCCTTTATAGGAGAGGTAGTCTGAGGTTTCAAAGGAATAATATTGGAGGTAGATGAAGGCTCAATAAGAGCAACTGGTTTTGTTAAGTGTGTGTTTTCCTCAGTTGGTGTACTATGGTTGTTGCTCTTGGCCCTCTTGGGTGAGATTTGTTTTTCTTCCTCTTCATCTCGGCAGGAAGACTTAAGGGACACATATGAGCTCAAGGCTATGGGAGAAGAGGGCTGCAGTTTTGAATGAAGAGTATTGGAGGTAGAGGAAGGCTTAATCAGATTGGCTGGTTCCTTAGTTGATTCTTGACTGGCTTTACACTTTATGGAAGTGAGAGCATCATAATAAACTGTCAATTCACCCTCAGAGCATGAATGATATACAGAGCTTCCCCCAGAATAATTAGGGCTTGTCAAAAGCTCTTTGTGTTCATCTTCAAGGATCAGGAGAGCCTTTTTAGGGTTATTATTGGCTTCAAGGAGATGATCAAATATCCTTTCCTTGTCCTCACACCTAGACTGTTGCATAACATTACAAACGTTGTGGCTGATTGACTCCTTGTTGTATAGGGATTTAGGTTTGAATTCTGAATCACTGTCAGAGAGGACAGGAGAAAGACAACCAACAATAGTAGACAGTAAAAGATCTGATTTACAAGCATATTCATATGGAGAAAGATAAAAATCATCATCCTCATCTAACTAAAAAAGTAAGAAGAGAAAAATAAAAAGGAAATACCATAAAGCTACCAGTGTGTGTATTACCAATAGGGCAGGTGGATTCATAATGCTGCTGACCTGAAAAACTATTTGGTTAGCATAAAAAGAGGGGTTCACTTACTAGACCAGGTTTAGAATTCCATTGTGCTTGCAAGATGGCTCATAATTATCACTGTTGTTTTCTGTAAGAGAAACTGGTTCAATATGAATGGGATCAACAGAGCCGTTGTGAAAGACCCGGATGGTATAGCAGTAAAGATTAGCAAAGGCCGCAAGCTCAGCATTGCCCCCATAAATGCCTGGCGTCCTCATGTCATCCACTATCCATTTGAACTCATCTTCGTTGAATAAAGAAAAGGGAGCAAAATATGCAGAATGCTTTTCCAGGTAGTTGCAAATCTCCTCTCGGATCTGCAAGTGAAGGTTTTCATGACCTGTCAATTGGTGGGAGAGAGCACGGAACAAGCAGTTGCCATCACCAAGAATAGCATAACGTTTCATGCCGTGTTTGGCAAGTCTTTCACTCATTTGTGGAATATGGGGGGTGTCAGTTTTTTCAAAACTCTATTTTTGTTAAAAGTATATCAACCTGAGATAATACCTTGCGGGGACTAAGTGTAGACTCTTTGCCGTTGTACTACAGAGGTTTGTTAAAGGTGAGATTAAAAACTATAAACAGAGGAACAGAAAGGCAAAGTACCTTGTTCTGGTTATTCTTGGACATCTTAGAGTTGAAAGTAATTTAATCTATCAATAGGTTAGACTAAGTCATCGGTATCGAAATTAAGCAGAGCAGTCTCAGTGGCCAAAAAGCTGGTGATAACGATAATCACTTGGAAGTCTGGAAACCGACTCCTTGGACTGGGACTTACCGGTAGCTTATTTTGATATTCGTTCAAGAAAGAGTTAAGCTGAGAGCGCAAGCTTAAATTGTATTGAAAGTTGGCTGAAGCTCTGTCGAGTCAACTTATCAAAATTTTAAAATTAAACTGGTTTGAAATAAATGCATATAAATTCGTAGCTTAGATTGGGTTGACTTGTAGGGTTGACTTGGAAATTAAGCAAAACCCATTCGATCAACTGGGACAAGCCCCAGATTTCAGTACCTAGCCAATCAACCACCAGTCTGAGCATTGAGATAGTCCAAATTTGGCTTGATTAGGGAAAACCTCCTACAAGAAGCATCATGCGTGCTTATCAGCCATTCAATTTCCCACTTATTATCATGGGATGACAATGGCACTCATGCCAATTCCTTGCTACAGCTTCGAATTTGTTAGTAAATCCGCTTGGTTTCACTTGTAAGTGCCACCACCAAACAAGGTAAGATAAGCTCAAGGAAAAATATGACCAAACAATTCCATCCAAAAAGGGGACATAGAGTCCAACAATCAGTGAAATAAAACTGGCACAATGTTTCAGTGCGCCTTTAGATTTGTAAATAGAATTACAAGTCAAACTTTGCAGCCCAATGTGCTGAAATGCAATCGAATTAGAAGATCAGCTGGTGAACTTACCGATTAATAATATATATTAAAGCGAGTCTATCTGTCTAGATATCTAACTGCCATTTCATCCCGAGTGCACTTTAGCCATGCACAATCAAATTGAATCGACTTCAAGATTATTTAAAGTTAACGGCTATGCCAAACGCTCAATTTAGTTCATCCTTATATGCAATCCCTTCCATGCACCTTTGAAAGCATAAAGATTAAATTCGGTGTAGTGTGACCTAAATTATGTTCAAATGATAAAGGTAGGCCACTAGGATTTTAATCAATTTAATTCTAATTACTTGATTTTTAAATCAATGGTTCAGCCTATGCAACCATATCAAATAGGCTTATCTGTATAGATTACCCGACTCCAGACTGTGTGGATTAAGATTGAAGGGGGGTGACAAATTGTTTATGATAATTTCATATAATTGGATGTTGAAACTCTTGGCTGAGGATTGAGAAGAATGAGGCTATCAATTTAAAGATACCGATTTAAATTACAAATATAAACTCAGTTTAAGTATGAGATGGTTGGCTTTCGCATTTCGAATTTATTTATTTCCAAGTGAAATATAGACCACTCTACTTGGATGCATCCCCAGATCTGAGTGGCTACATATTGTTATAGAGCTAATACGTGCATCGCCTGATACAATTAGCGCCAAATCGTTTCAGAGTTGTTTGTATCACCTGATCCGAGTGGCTGCAGATTGTTTCGGAGTAACCATGCTAGCCATTGTATCATCTTAATAAGGATGACAGTGGAGCAAACCAACAATAATGATATTAAGACTTAATAGAATGGTTTTTATAGAATTCAGAGTATCTAGATTGATTTTTGAGAAAATTCCGTTCAAAATGGTACTAAATATGATAGATGTAGCTGGTCTAGCTGCTGAGATATAGAGTGAAGTATTGAAATCGAGCTCGTGTCTTAATCAAAGGCCTGGGCTCAATTTAATTCATCTAAATTCACTCAGTACGTTAAAAACCCAGAAACGTCATATCTCTGTGAATACTAAGCCAATCTTAATGCTTACTAGCCTATTTTAAAGCTACAGATCGGCTCTACATTTTTAAGTAATAAAGGAAATAAAAATATTAAAATTTCAATCTATTTTTTATTTTACTAAGCTTAATAGTAATACTCTACTTATTTTTATTTTATTTTTTATTAATACTTGTAGCATGCAATTTTATTTTAAATAAATAAGAATAAATCAATGTTTTAATAAAGCCCGTTTAAAAAGACATTTTAAACTGACTTGGTGTTAAATAACCCCAATCTGAAAATCCAAAAGTATATACTAATTGATATATTAGATACAATTTTATATCTGTCCTTGAACGGGCAACCACCTATTTCATAAAATAAAAATAAGCCCTAGCAATAAAATAATTAAAAACAAAATAAAAACAGCACTAAAATATTTTGAAAAATTGGAAATTTAACAATAAATGTAAAATTATAAAAAAAGGGATACAATATTTAAAAATATACAGCAGTTTCTAAAGCTATGGCACCAAGCAAAAATAACTCAGATTTAAACAAAATTCACTCAGATTTAAGCAAACTCTACATATCAATGTTAAATATACCCTCTGTTGACAGGGATTCTGGGCGTCAATAGACAGAATGGCACAACACAGCAACAAAGAACTCTATCACAGAGGAAGATATTCAAAACCCAGTACATCATAAATGGATCCACAAAGAAATGGTTTGAGTCAATCTTTGATGTGCATATGGGTCATTATTTTAGGGATTAGGCTGTTTTCTAATACACATGCTGCCCAAGTCGCAGCATAACACAGTTCAATTTTGAAAAAATCAAATTACATATGTTTATATTTAAAACAGTAATAACTCAACAAAGATTTAATATTTTTCCACACTGTAAACTATCAAAATTAAGCTGAGAATCTTATCTTTCTATTGGATTTAAAATAACAATAGGTACACTATGATGAATATTGAAGCAAAAGCAATTTAAAAGAGCATATGCCATATTTTATTATTTTGATAATGAAATAAAAGAGATTGCTTTAAGCTAAAAAAGTTTATTTTTATTAATTTATGTATAAACTTTATTTAAAGAAATTAGATATAAGATCAAGAGCATTATTTTTGAATTTTATTTTGTTTAAAAAGCTCAATTATTTAGGATTTTATGGTAGTTTGAAGTTAGGACATTAATTTATTTGCTGTTTAGATGAATTTTGAGGTTCAAGTGAGCTGTGAACCTCACATTAAGCATTTTTAAATATAATTCTTTGATATTTTATCATTTTAAAAATATGCAGAAGAGTTATAATTAAGTTAATATATCATTTTAATTGATTTGCATAGATTACAAAGAGGATATGATGTAATTTGCTGCTACACATATATCACTTGTGCATGAAAACTGGGTATTTCATTTATTTTAGGAATATAAATTCAAGCTGAAATTTTAATAAAAGCTATCACATCATTTCTTTCATAATGGTGTCATAAAGCTTGGTATATAAGAGATAAAGCATCACCTAAGGTCTACTTAAAACTATCTTAACAAAAAGATATCATTCCTGCAACCAATACTCTTTTGCAAGGCATCTCCATAAAGCATCTCTTTATCACCAATCATAAATCTAAAATTATGAAATCTGTTAACTTCACCTCTGCCATGCAGTCATTTTCCTTGTTGGGAGTGTTGCAACATCTTTGATTACTCCCTCTTGGGGAATTAACGCCTTGAGTAAATCACCAAACGGCTCACCGAATGATTCACCACCCAGTCAATAAACAGGTGGCACCATTATCAGTTAACCATCTATGACAGAGATCACTCAATCCAGGTACTAAATGGAACACAACTTGAATAAGCCTTGTGACTAAAGAGGAACATTACTCAGATAAGCCCCATGATCTCCATGACGTACATGGACGGCATATGGCTTGTCATGATACTATATATTAGCCTATATTCATATTCAATAAAGTATCATTCTCTTCTTAAATCTTCCCCTTATTTGTTTATTATACTTCCCAGAAGCTTAAACTTGACAGTGGTAGCACAGGTAGGTTATCCATACCTATCTAACTAAAAGAAAAATTTCTCCCAAGAAAAGAACCCAAACAATGTCACTCCTAAAGGCTGGAGAGATTACAAAGTAGGGCAAGACATTTCTGCAGGCCTTGTGATCTACAATAAAGTCCTTGTACCCATCAATCAGTACAACACTCTCAAAGCCCGCAGACTGTTACCCACCACACCAACCATAATAGCGCCTCCACAGCCTGAGATACCCAATATTGTGTTTCAACGCCTGTGCACTGCTGAAATTGGCGCCTTTGCAGAACTATGCCGCAAAAATGCCTCTCTTTGGATCAACAGTACTGAAAGCAAATTTGAACAAGTAGAGTACCCCCAAAGACTCTGGGTCAGCGAGATTGCCCTTTGTGTCACAGGGACTGCTTCAAGTTTTGTAACCAAATGGCTAGCCCAAACCCCTGACCAGAAGGAGGATTGGGAAGTGTTCAAGGCTGCATTTGTCAAAAAGTTCTCCATGAAGGACTTGGACATAGTAATCATGACTGAGCTTCAAACCTTCAAAATGACAAGAACCATCAAAGAGTACATTACAGCATATGAAGGACTACACAACTGAGCACCCAACACCATCAACTTTGATGAACCTGGGCCACGTCTGGACTTCTACAATGGCCTTCCCACACACATTAGACATCAGTTTGACATGACTTGCTGCAAGAACCTCAAGGATGTATTCTTAGAGGAAAAATGCGCAGCTCAGAAGTCTGACACCTACTTTCTACCAACAAGCGCAAGGAAAAGCCTGCGGCTAAGAGAGAACCTCGCCCCAATAAGCAAAACAACTGAGTTAACAATACCCATCCTCGAACCAGGAATCACACAGCACAAGCCAACCAGGCCAGCACCAAAGATTCCAACAAGGAGGGAAAAGCTCAGGGGATTGCTTAGGCAAGCCGCCCTCCCCCACTTCACAAGACTTGTACAGAGAACAGGACGTAGACTCAATCACCATGATCCAAGTTCCCTCCAGCAATCCCCTACTGTTTACCGCCCAAACTGGAAATAAACTCCTTACCTATCCTTTCTATTTTTGCAGATATCAGGGCACAGCGCTATTTGATACTGGAGCAGACCAATTTCTCATCAACAAGAGCTTTGCAGACCTCATGAAGTTACCTACTGCTTAAAGTGACATCAAGAGTATCATCATGGTGGACAAGCAAAGCACACCAGTTACCCATGAGGCAAAACCTTTCCGTGCCCAAATTGGAGATGTACAAATGACAATTAGCGGGCCCATCATTCCAATCCCCAAATACAATATCATACTTGGATTAGATTGGATACAAAAGACAAAGCCTCACATTGATTGGGACAGTGCCACCCTCACTATCCAGCAAGGAGAAGTCCGCCATCACGTGTACCCAACATCTTGAAACCCTCATGAGGGACCACATATTTGTAAAGATCATGGAAACAGAGAAAGAAACTGACATCAGCAAATTCAATTGGAGCACATAAACCAGCTAGTCAATGAATTTCCCTCTGTATTTCAAGAAACACTACCCGGGCTACCCCCTGATTGGGGTATACAACATGAGATTGACCTAAAATTTAGCGTGCCTAAAGCACAACCCATCTACCACCTCACACCACAAGAAGACGACACCCTAAAATCTTAACTTGACAAAGCACTCAAAAAAGGCCTCATCAGACCCTCAAAGTCACCTTTTGGTGTCGCTGTCTTCTTTGTGGCAAAGAAAGATAGAGGACTCTGCCTGGTCACAGACTACAGGGCCCTCAACAAGGTCACAATTAAGAACAGGTATCCCATGCCCCTCATTGATGACCTTTTTGATGCCCTGGGGGTCCCAAATCTTCACAAAAATAGATTTGACAGCAGGTTACCACCAAATTTGCGTGAAACCTGAAGACATTCCAAAGACCGCATTTGAACTAAATATGTATCCTTTTAATGTGTCGCTCTCAATTTTGGCATGACAAACGCTCCCAGTACCTTTGTAACCTTCATGAATGAAGTATTCAAGGAACACATTTGGAAAAGAGCAATCATCTACCTGGACAATATCATCATTTACAGTCCCAACCTGCAACAACACTGGGAAGACATCTACACAGTCCTCTGTACCCTGAAAGAAAACCAATTGATAGCCAAGCCATCCAAATGTGAGTTCTTCATAACTGAACTCCCATTCCTTGGCCATATCATCAGCAAAAACGGTATCAAACCGGATCCAGATACAATATGTGTTATAACAGATATACCAGCCCCAAGGAATAAGAAAGAACTCTGCGCTTTCCTTGGAATGGTAGCCTACATACACAGATTCATCCCTGACTGGGGCGCCCTAACAGCTCCCTTGTCAGCCATCACTGTGAAAAAAACAAATTTTTTAGGACACCCCTATGAGACCAACATTTCTGCCATCTGAAGGAGTGTATGGTTACTTCCCCCATCTTACAATACCCAAACCGTGAGGGTATCTACAAGCTAGAAACCAACACCTCTGATTATGCCATAGGAGGAGTCCTCTGTATCCAAACGGCCCAAAAGGACTTTCTTCCTGTGGCATATGAATCAAGGAAGCTATCAGATGGAAAAAAATATACCCCATATACAAAAAGGGATTGGTTGCCATCATACATTGCCTCATGAAATGGCAATGCTATCTGGAAGGAGCCCAGTTGTTCAAAGTACTCACCAACCACAAGTCATTGATATTCTTCAAAACACAACAACACCTGTCAAGACGACAAGCTGAATGGATGAGTCTCATACACAGATACCCCATGCATATTGAATACAAGCCAGGCAGAGAGATGCTTACTGCAGACGCCCTATCAAGGCTATACAATAAACACATCCTCCGCACCAATGGCAACCCCGACTGGCCCATGTTAATCATGAGGAATCTCCAGGAAGGGTTCCCACCTGGCACACCAATAGACATCCAAGAGAAAGTCCTCAAGAACAAACATCTGTTCAAAAACGTTATGGTACCCTCCACCAAATCCTTCCAAATGGTGACACTGTACCCTACGTTCTGTCAACTTAAAAGATTGACACAATACTCTGATATCACAGAGACCTTGGACACACCTGTAGTAGAAACTTGCACAAATACCTCAAGACACGCTACTGGTGGCCCAACATGCTAGATGATATCAGAGAGATACTGGAACAATGTGAATTCTGTGAGAAGTACGCCTAAACCAAAGCACGATCCAAGTCAGTAGTACCCGTATCCATCACACAACCCTTCAAGGTTTGATCACTGGATATTGTTAGACCCATGCCTGGCAAAAACAAGGGCAAGAAGTACATCATCACTGCTATTGACTATGCAACCAGATGGCCCATGGCACAAGCCACTAAAGAACACAAGGACAACAATGTGAGACAATTCATTGGGAAAGAAATCATAGCCAAGTTTGGCAAACCTGACCTCCTAATCACAGATGGAGGCACCAAACTTAAGGCAATTGACAACAATATATATCTTGACAAAAACAGATTAAAACACATCACAACCAGCCCATATCACCCATAAGCAAATGGAAGCGTAGAACAACTAAAAGGCTCTCTAGTGGAAGCCCTCAGTAAGTTATCTGCCAACAATCCAAAAGCCTGGGTTGATATGCTACCAACCGCCCTTATGGTATGCAGAACTCAGATCAACCACAATACGGGCAAAAGCCCTTACAAACTTGTCTATGGTCAGAAACCCTCACTTGTCAATACAACCACGGGCCCACAACTGCCACTCACAAAGAAGGTATCAGACAGTAATGACCCAAAAGTACTACAAGCCAGAAAGGACCAAGAAAAGATGGAGCACCAAAGGGTTCAGCAGGAAGCAATCCCATTACAACAAGAAAGGTTCCAAGTTGGGGATGAGATCTGGGTTGTCAATCACAACCAACACAAACTAGACCCAGGGTTACACGGACCAGGCATTGTCATGGAAGTTAAGCCCAATAACACCTACCTCATCAAAGGAATTGGAGCTCAAATTGAACTGAAACGTATGCACCACAACCAACTCTGCTTGTGTAAAGTAAGAACAGCCCAACAAAATTCAAGGCTCCCTGTGCCCAACACCAAACTGAATCAATACCAAGCCCAAATACCAGATACTCTCAAGAAAATTCCCAAGGCTCTGCCTTCTAGCACCCCAGGGGGAGATGTCGCAACATATTTGATTACTCCCTCTTGGGGAATTAACGCCCCAAGTAAATCACCAAATGGCTCACCAAATGATTCACCGCCCAGTCAATAAACAGATGGCACCATAATCAGTTAAACATCTATGACAGGGATCACCCAATCCAGGTCCTAAATGAAACAGAACTTGATTAAGCCTCATGACTCAAGAGGAACACTATTCAGATAAGCCCCATGACCTCCATGACGTACATGGACGGCATGTGGCTTGTCATGATACTATATATTAGCCTATATTCATATTTAATAAAGTATCATTATCTTCTTAAATCTTCCCCTTATTTTGTTTATTATACTTCCCAGAAGTATAAACTTGACAGGAGCATCAGCAAAAAGAGAAAGAATTGCTATGCTAAAGAAAGAATTCCTCTTTGTTTCTGGAGGCAATCTTAATTCCTTCACAATCACTTCCCCACTCAAACTGAGTTTGGAAAAACAGAGTTCATTCCTTTGATTCAAAATCAGAAACTAAATGGGATAATTGATGGCTTAAAAGATCTTCTGAAATTCGCTCCCCAAAAGCATCTCCCAGCCTTGAGATCTCTGATTACTTCCAGTTACTCTTTAAAAGAGCTTACTGATATGGGATTTAATATAACCAAAAGTGAGTTTGAATACTCAAGAAAAATAAATAAAAATGTCAAGTTTATACTTCTGGGAAGTATAATAAACAAAAAAGGGGAAGATTTAAGAAGATAATGATACTTTATTGAATATGAATGTAGAATAATATATAGTATTATGACAAGACACATAACGTCCATGTACATCATGGGGGTCATGGGGCTTATATGAGTAATGTTCCTCTTGAGTCATGAGGCTTAATCAAGTTATGTTCCATTTAGGATCTGGATTGGGAGATCCCCGTCATAGATGGCTTGACTGATAATGGTGCCACCAGTTTACTGACTGGTTGGTGAACCATTCAGTGAGCCATTTGGTGATTTACTCAGGTTGTAATTCCCCAAGAAGGAGTAATTGAAGATGTTGCAATATCTCCCCCTGTGGTGCTGAAAGGTGGAGCCTTGGGGATTTTCTTAAGAGTGTCGGGGATGCGTGCTTGGTATTGATCCAGTTTGCGTTGGGACCAGGGAGTCTGGAGTTTTGTTGGGTGTGCTTGCTTTGCACAGGCGGAGGTGGTTGTGATGCATATGTTTCAATTCAGTCCAAGTCCCAATCTCTTTGATGAGGTAGGTGTTATTGGGCTTGACCTCCATGACAATGCCTGGTCCATGCAATCCTGGGTCCAGCTTGTGTTGGTCATGATTGACAACCCAGATTTTGTCCTGTACTTGGAATATCTCTTTTTGTAATGGGATTGTCTTTTTTCAACCCTTTGGCATTCCATCTCCTCTTGGTCTTTTCTGGCGCGTTGTATCTTAGGGTTGCTATTGTCTGGAATCTTTTTGGGCAGAGGTAGTTGTGGTCCTGCGGATGTACTAACAAGAGCAGGCTTTTGTCCATAGACAAGTTCATAAGGGATTTTACCCGTATTGTGGTTAACTCTTGTTCTACAGACCATGAGCGCAATTGGGAGCATGTCAACCCAGGCCTTTGGATTGTTATCAGATAAATTACTGAGGGCTTCTACAAGCACGCCATTTAGTTGTTCTATTTATCCATTTGCTTGAGGATGATATGGGCTGGCTGTGATGTTTTTTATCCCATTCTTGGCAAGATAGATATTGTTGTCAATTGCCTTAAGTTTGGTGCCTCCATCTGTAATTAGGAGGTCAGGTTTGCCAAACTTGTCTATGATTTCTTTCCCAATGAATTGTCTCACATTGTTGTCCTTGTGTTCTTTAGTGGCTTGTGCCATGGGCCATCTGGTTGCATAGTCAATAGCAGTGATGATGTACTTCTTGACCTTGTTTTTGCCAGGCATGGGTCTAACAATATCCAGTGATCATACCTTGAAGGGTTGTGTGATGGATACGGGTACTACTGACTTGGGTCGTGCTTTGGTTTAGGCGTACTTCTCACAGAATTCACATTGTTCCAGTATCTCTCTGATATCATCTAGCATGTTGGGCCACCAGTAGCGTGTCTTGAGGTATTTGTGCAATTTTCTACTGCAGGTGTGTCTAAGGTCTCTGTGATATCAGAGTATTGTGTCAATCTTTTAAGTTGACGGGACATAAGGTACAGTGTCACCACTTGAAAGAATTTGGTGCAATGTGTCATATATACGTTTTTGAACAGATGTTTGTTATTAAGAAATTTCTCTTGGATGTCCATTGGTGTGCCAGATGGGAACACCTCTTGGAGATTCCCCATGATTAACATGGGCCAATCAGGGTCTCCATCCACATATAGAATGTGTTTACTGTATAGCCTTGATAGGGCCTCTGCAGTAAGCATTTCCTTGCCTGGCTTGTATTTGATCTGCATGGGGTATCTCTGTATGAGACTCATACACTCGGCCTGTCTTCTTGATAAGTGCTGTTGTTTTTTAAAGAATATCAACAATTTGTGATCAGTGAGGACTTTGAACGTTTGGGCTCCTTCCAGATAGCAATGCCATTTCATGAGACAGTGTACAATGGCTACCAATTCCTTGTCAAGTATGGGGTATCTTTGTTTGCCAACAGATAGTTTCCTTGACTTGCACACCACCAGGAGGAAGTCATTTTCTGCTGGCTGGATACAGAGTACCCCTCCTATGGAGTAGTCAGATGCATTGGTTTCTAAATCATATATTTCTTTATAACTTAGATACTGGAGGATAGGGGCGGTGACCATATGTTCTTTTAGTTGCAAAAGTGTTGTTCTCATAGTGGTCTCCAGAAAAACTTGATTGTTTTGCCTGTAATGACTGACAGGGGGCTGTCAGAACTCCCCAGTCAAGGATGAATCTTCTAACCTAGGCTCCCATGCCTAGGAAGGTACAGAGTTCACCTTATTTCTTGGAGCTGGCATTTTGGTTATGGCACATATCTTATCTGGGTCTGGTTTGATTCCACCCTTGCTGATAATGTGACCAAGGAATGGAAGTTCAGACTAGAAAAGTCACATTTTGATGGCTTGGCAATGAGTTGATTTTCTTGGAGGGTGTGGAGGACCAGGCGGACATCTTCCCAGTGTTGTTTTAAGGTTGAGATGTAGATAATTATGTTTTCCAGGTAGATGATTGTGCATTTTCTGATGTGTTCCTTGAAAACCTCATTCATGAAGGTCATAAAGGTGCTAGAAGCATTTTTCATACTGAAATTGAGAATAACACATTTGAAGGATCTGTACTTGGTTCTAAATATGGTATTTGGGATGTCTTCAGGCTTTACACAAATTTGTTGATAGTCTGCTGTCAAATCAATTTCTGTGAAGATTTGGGACCCCCCAGGACGTCAAAAAAGTCATTGATCAGGGGCAGGGGATACATGTTTTTAATTGTGACCTTGTTGAGCGCTCTGTAGTCTGTGACAAGATGGAGTCCTCCGTCTTTCTTTGCTACAAAGAAGACAGCAGCACCAAAAGGCAATTTTGAAGGTCATATTAGGCCTTTCTTAATGGCTTCATCCAGATAGGCTTTCAGGGCATCATCTTCTTGGGGTGTGAGGCAATAGATTGGTTGTGCCTTTTTTACAATTCCTTTGAGATTGATCTTGTGTTGTATACCGCAGTCAGGTGGTAAACCTGGGAAGGCTTCCTGGAAGATAGAGGGGGACTCACCAACAAGTTGTTCTCAGATGTAGTCCTTCTCACTTCTGGTTTCTGTATTTTTGAAATGGATAAACTCCTATGTGCAGGTGTTCCAATTGATTTTGATAGGATCAGTTTCCTCTTCTGTTTCCATGATTTTTACAAACACATGGTCTCATAAGAGTGTTAAGATGAGTTGGGTAAACATGGTGGTGTACTTTGCCTTGTTGAATGGTGAGAGTAGCACTATCACAGTCAATATGAGTTTTGGTCTTTCTTATCAAATCCAAGCCAAGTATAATGTTGTATTTGGGGATTGGTATGATAGGACTGCTAAGTGTAGTCTACATGTCTCCAATTTGGGTGCGGAAAGGTTTTGCTTCTTTGGTGACTAGTGTGCTTCTGTTATCTGCCATGACAACTCTCTTGATGTTGCTTTGAATTGTGGGTATTTTCATGAGGTTGGCAAATTTCTTGTCAACAAGGAATTGATATTCTCCAGTGTCAAATAGTGCTGTGCCCTGATATCTGCAAAAACAGAAAGGATAAGTGAAGAGTTTATTTCCAGTTTGGGCAGCAAGAAGAAGAGGATTGCTAGAGGATACTTGGATCATGGTAATTGAGTCCACGTCTTAGTCCCTGTACAAGTCTTATAAATTGGGGAGGGCAGCTTGCCTAAGCACTCCCCTGAGCTTTTCTCTCCTCGTTGGTATCTTAAGTGCTTGCCTGGTTGGCTTGTGCAGTGCAATTCCCGTTTTGAGGATGGGTGTTGTTGGCTCAGTTGTTTTGTTTATTAGGTCAAGGATCCTTTCTTGCTGTGGGGCTCTTCTTTTGTTTATTTATTGCATGTAGGTTGTCAGACCTTTGAGCTGTGTGCTTTCCTTCCAATAACACATCTTTGAGGTTCTTGCAGCAGGTCATGTCAAACTGAAATCTAATGTGTGTGGGGAGGCCATTGTAGAAGTCTAATTGTGGTCCAGGGTCATTGAAGTTAATGGTGTTGGGAGCTTGATCACGTAAGTCTTCATACACTGCAATGTAATCCTCTGTTTGTCCTGTCATCTTAAAAGTTCTGAGTTCTGTCATGATCACCACATTGGAGTCCTTCATGGAAAATCTTTCAAGGAACACAGCTTTGAACACCTCACAGTTTTCTTTCTGATTGGGGTGTTGGTCAAGCCATTCACTTATAAAGTGTGAGGTAGTTCCCATTACGCAGAGGGCAACTTTGCTGGTTCAGAGTCTACAGGGGTGGTCTACTTGTGTGAATTTGCTTTGGGCGCTGTTAATCCAGAGGGTAGCTTTTTCTTGGCGTAACCCTACAAAAGCCCCAATTTCTGTGAGCGTAGGCATTGAAAGACAATAATGGGTATATTGGGCATTTGCAGGCTTGAAAAAGTTGGAGGGGGGTTCAGGAGTCTACAAGCGTGGGGAAGATTGTATTGTTCAATGGGGACAAGGACATTGTGGAGTATGAAAAAGCCTGCAGGGACATCTTGTCTCTCTCTGTAGTCTCTCCAACCTGTGGGGAGGGCCATTTGCTGGATTCTTTTCTTAGGGGGGATTTTTGCTTAAAGCTGTGTAGGTGTGGATAACCTACCTGTGCTACCACTGTCAAGTATATACTTCTAAGAAGTATAATAAACAAGATAAAGGAAAAAATTAAGAAGAGAATGATACTTTATTTGATATGAATATACAGTATTATATTGTATCATAGGAAGCCACCTGCTGTCCATATATGTAATGATGGTCACAGGGATTATCTGAGTAATGTTTTTCTTAATTCACAAGGCTTACTCAAGTTGTGTTTTGCTTAGTATCTTGATTGTGTGATCCCAGTAATAGATGGTCAAATGATAGTGGTGCCACCAACTTAATGACTAGTTGGGCGCGTTCAATGGTGATTTATTTGGTGAACTAATTTGGGCCTTAATTCCTCAAGAGGGAGTGATTGAAGATGTTGCAACACTAAAAATAGTTCCTTCAAGAAAGAAGTATTTATCATTAAAGGAAAGTGATCCGTATTCTGCTCCAGTTGTCTTTATGTTGCCTGTAAGATGATCCAGGAAGTTTTCTTTGGAGCTATAGGACAACCCCTTCTCTGCAATGCTTGAAAACTTGACCTGTTGGCCAGCATGCTATCTGACAACAGCCTTGCTTTTGGTGGCTTGGATTAAAGCTGGTCCCATGGGCAGGCTAGATCTTCAGCTTACTGATAGCGGTATTGAATCTTGGCTTCTTCACTTTAACTAAGAGGGAGAATAGGTCATATCTCCCTTCAAGTGAAGAGGTGACCTTAGTGACATCTTTCTTAACCTGCTTGTAGCTGTTCCAGTTGATGGAGCCTCCACCCTTGCAGATGTGGCGCTGCCCATGGATCACGCCCACCTACTGGTGTTCAAATCATTGAATGTATAGTTCAAAGGCTTCTTGAAAGCCCACAATAAACTTGTATTTAAAGAGATTACCATAAAAGGCGCCCATTTTGTCTTTTCTAACCATGGCCAGAGCAGCAAAGCAATCAAAAATGATCTTAGGATCTTTGGTGCCTTCTTTATACATCAGCTTGCTGAAGGCTGGGGTTGTCATCAGGCTCTTATGCAGAGCCTGGCAGTGATAAAAAGGCAGCCTTGGGGCCTTCTATTGAAGACTTTTATTGTGATTTGAGGCGCAGCACAGAGTCACAACAAAAAATCCTAGCCTTAGGATTGAATTTGTACTTAGTATTGGTTAGAATGGCAGGGAAAGCTATGAAATCACCTTGTTGCCCTGATTGAATAATATCTGCTAGACGTGGCTAGAGAGGCGCCAAAGTACGTGGAGACATGAAGACAAAAATGTGAATAGAAATTAAATTTTTTGGGGTATAGAAATTGGATTATATACCATGCAGCTTTACCACAAAATAGTACATGAACAGTAGGATCACTTGCCACAAGCATGAATGGGGCAAGTGAGAAGCACAGAATCAGGAAACTAAACAATTGCATTTCCCAATTCAGAGCCAGCCTCATTTCAAAGGGCAAAAGCAAAAGAGAGGGATTTGTCCTCAAAATAACCCAACAAAGGTGAAATCAAAACATGGTGAATGGCTGCATTCATGACGTTGCCCCCCTCTAGATTGCCCAGAGGGAGGTGGTAGTTGAGGAGGAACTTGACATGCACACAGTCAAACAGTCAACCACTAGAGAGGAGTTTTACAGTATACTATGACCCTCGTTTGAAGGTCACTTCCTAGGGCCCAATCCACAACAATTCTAGTTTATGAGCACTTCCTCCTACTCTATGCTGATAGTAAAGAACAGGGTACCCAATTTTGAACTCAGGCAAGGAAGATTGTCCAGAATTGTCAGGGGGAGAGCTCAAGCATCTTGCTCTTATATGCAGACGTGTAAGAAGAGGCCTGAATATCAATGATTTGATTGACTAGATCTTTGATATGGCCATCAGGATTCATGGCCTTATCAGAGTAGAGTAGGGGGCCCCCAAGAGCAACAGAGTGGTGGTTTCACAACCATACAACATAGCAAAAGGGGAATACCTGGTGACACAATGTTTGCTAAGACAATAGGCAAAGGGAGCAGCAGGTAAGTATAGATCCCATTTGGCGGTGTCAGAGTAAGTGAGTTTCCTCATGATAGAAACCAGAGTTGAGTTTGCGCGCTCAACTGTCCCATTGGTGGAGGGGTCATAGGGGGCGGAGAAAGACTGGTGAGACCCCAAGGCTTCAACAACAGAGGTCACTAACTTGGCGTTGAAGTTAGTCCCATTATCAGACAACAACACTTGAGGACAACCATAGCAGAAGAATAAATCTTGCAGCAGAAAGGCAGCAGTTGTTTTGGCAGTGATGTCTTTAGTAGGGTGAGCTTCTATCCACCTTCTAAAATGATCAACAGCAATTAGGATAAAGCGGCAACTAGAGCAGGAGCAATGGAGAGGTCCTACAGTGTCAATACTGACAGTGTGAAATGTGTGTTCAGGGGAAACTAGCTTGAACTCATGAGTGGTGGCTTTAGGTTGTTGCAGCTGAAAATCATGGCAACTAGTAATAACATCTGGAATCAGCAGGCAAAAGTTTCCTAGAAGTAGTCAGCTGGAGCCAGGTATAAGTCTTAGCAACGCCTCAGTGTCCCGTCTCTTTACAAGCTTGAACACCAACAAAAGGAAAAGACTAGGCCTTAAAAAGGGCAAGTAGTGGTCTTGTACTTTCTTGATAAGCTGGTTGTCACAAATGAGGGTGTCATCAGATAACTTAGAAAGGGCAACTTGAACTTCTTCTGTCTTGTTCTCCCATGACAAAGGATATCCAATTAGTTCATACAAACTGTCAGCTTCAGCAGGGTGTAGGGCAAGGATGAGCATTCTGGACAGTCCATCAGCATTCTGATTTTGAATCCCAGGGCGGTGCAGCACAATGAAGTTTTACCCTTGCAGACGGAGAGCCCATCTAGCTAGTTGTCCTTCTGGTTCCTTAAGTTGTTGTAATCATTTGAGCAAAGCGTGATCAGTGACCACAGTGAAATGGGTGCCATACACTTAAGGCAGAACTGCTTGACGGCATGCAGCACAGCAAGGCACTCTTTCTCTGTTACAATGTAATTCTTCTCATGTTTATTCAGGACACAAGAGGTATAAGCTACAGAGTGATCCACACCTTCATCATCCAATTGAGCCAAGATAGCCCCAATAGCCAGATCACTAGCATCAGTATATAGGATGAATTCCTTATCATAGTCAGGATATACTAGGATAGAAGCCTCTTTGAGTTTTTGTTTGAGGGTCTCAAAGGCTTGTTGTTGGCTGGCAGTCCATTCAAAAGGGACATTATGCAGCAGCTGGACCAAGGGTTCACTAGTGTCAGCAAAATCAGGGATGAATTGTCTGTAGTACTCCATCATACCCAGAAAGACTTGGACTTCTTGCAGGTTGGTAGTCGGAAGCATTTTGTCAATGGCCTCAACTTTCTTAGTCATGGGGCAAACTCCTGTCTGAGTCACCTCATGCCCCATGAACTCAAGACATTCCTTGAAGAAGGCGCACTTAGATGGCTTTAACTTAAGTCAAGCTTCACAAATCTTTATGAACACTTCCTTAAGATGGGCCAGGTGGGTGGTTAAGGTAGCACTGAAGACAGTTATATCATATAAGTACCTAAACACACAAGAGCTTCAAATCACAGAGGATGGAGTCCATGGCTCATTAGAAAATAGCTGGAGCATTGTAGAGCCCTTGCAGCATTTGTGTAGGCTTAAATAATCCTTCAGAAGTGATGAGCGCAGTCTTCTGTCTATCCTCAGGGGAGAGATCAACTTGCCAGTAACCAGAGGCTAGATCCATGGCAGAGAAGAACTTGGAGCCCCCAAGGCAGCAGAGAGCATCATCAATGTGTGGTAAGGGGTAGGAATCCTTTTTGGTTAAAGAGTTCAATTGCCAGTAGTCCATCACAATACAATGACCTCCATCCTTCTTTTTAAGTATGAGCAGGAGGAGCCCATGAACTTTGGGAAGAAGCAAGTAGTCCAGCGTCTAGAAGTTGTTTGAGCTCTTTAGACACCTGAGCATCCTCTACACAACTGAGGAAATAAGGTTTAAATTGGAAGGGAGGAGTGTCACCAGTATTAATCTGGCAAATGAATCCTTTGGCTAGACCATAATCAGTGCTATCCTTAGCAAAGATATCTGAAAACTAATCCAGTAGGTCAAGCACCTCTTTCTGTTGAACCAGAGATAGCTGTGGAAAGTCTTGAGCATTGAATAATGATAAGACTTGTGGCTTGTTCTCAGGTAAGTTAAAGTCCTGGAACGTACCAAAGGGATGTAGTGATAGGACGTCAGGAGCATTCAACAACCTGCCATAGCCAACTCCCTGCCCTCTAGACACATGTATGGGGGGAGCAGTCAAGTTGGCAACCAGAAGTTGAACAGGGTCTTTATGAGAAAATCCAAGATTCCTGGACAGAGATAGGGATTGTTGTGTCCTAGCAAGGGAGGAGAGTACAACTCTAGGAATGTACAATCTGGCAGCTCATACAATATTTGCAAGTCTAGGATAGCCTGAGGCCCAGGAGGAATAGTCACAGCAGAAGTGGCCAAGAGAGGAATCCCTTCAGACGCAGTACAAGCCATAGGAGGAACTTCATGTTGGAGGAATGGGTATGGTATTTTAAAGTGAAAACACCAGTGGAATATTCCAAGGCACATGTCTTGAGGCACTTCCTGGGAACTTTAACTGGCTCTTCAAAGATAAGAGGGACATCATATCCCAAGATAGAGAGGAAGCTTTCCTTTAAATTGATGATCCCATTATATTCCCTAAGGAATTGAATACCAACTAGCAGGTCATAGCTCTTGTTCTCCAGGACAACGGCAGGCGCTGCCAAGAGTAGTTTGCCAAACTGCATGGGGAGAGTAGAATAAGCTCCTATAGCGCAAGTCATGGATAGCCCAGCTGTACCATACAACTGGTGGTAGTTGAGGTTGGGGGCAAGAATGAGCTTCTTAATAAGCTTTGAGGAGACAACATTAACAGGAGATCCAGTGTCCAAGACAGCCTTAATTTTCACCTTCTGAATAGATATCTCCACATGAGTGGTAGTACAGCCAAAGGGAGGGAGGACAGCCAGAATGTCTTGGGCTTCTGCTAGTTCTTTGTCCCATTTTTTGATCATGCATCTTAGGCCCAGGAACTCCTTATAGACCATCTGGTGAGGGAGCAAGATGGAGACATTTTTGAACACAGCGTCAGCAACCTCAGCAGCTTCTTTAAAAAGATTTGACAAGCACAGGAGACCTCTTGGCTTAAGTGAGGTAAGGGCAAGAGACAACCTCCTTGGCTTCAGGCATAGGCTTGGTGGTTGTTGTAGCTTTCCCAGAACATAGCTTATAAGGGACTGCAATAGTTTCAGGGACAGCCAGGACTGAATACCCATAGACCTTGGGATCTTCTATATCAGAATCATCCATGTCAGAGTCATCAGATATATTGTGGAATAGCAGCAGAATGGGAGGAGCCTCAGTGCCAGCAGGCTCAGAGTCAGCAATGGAGGGGGGAATTGAAGGAGACTAGGAAGAATTGTCAACCAAGAGCGTATCTGCCTCTAGGTTGACTGTTCTTTTACCGCCTGTTCTTTGGGATCAGCTCCTTCAACTCAAGGATTGGTGCAGACTCAGGAATGGTGACCTATTTGCCCACAGTTATGGCAACCCTGGCGTTGAGGAGATCCTTCAAGTTCATGGTGAGGATACACGGGCCACATGAAGACAAACCAGAGTTAGGGGCGGCACAATTCTCCCGCAAAACTGCCCCAGAATGGGTAAGGTGCATATCCTGCAATAGTGTCTTTATGCTCTTCATAGAAGAAAGCATGGCTTTATGGGCCTTGAATTGAGAACACAGAAACTGGGTTACCTTGAGGGCCTGAGCGCAAGCCATGTACGTCTCATGTGCGGTCAACTGGCGGCTTGTGATCAGTTGTTGTCCCTCCATGTAGAATCTATCTGAAAATTCAGCTAGAGTCTCTTTTGATTTGAAATCAAAGTGCATGAAGGCGTCCTTCTTCACTTCCAAACTAAAGTCACCACTAAATTTGTTAATCAGATGTTGCTTCATATCTTCCCAGGTCTCAATGGTGGGCAGCTCTGGTACTACTACCTCTTGACAGGTTGGGTGCAGACAGGTTAGAATGTGTCCCTTCTTAACCTCATCTGAGGCTCTTCTTATGGCAGTTTCATAGATAGTTAGAAAAGCTGCAATGGTTGAGGTTTGTGGGGTTGAAGACTTGCTTAATGGTAGGCTTAAAATGTGCTTCTGGAGTTGGGCCACTATTGTTGCTATTAAGTGCATTTATGCATGAGGAGAATTCTGCTTCTGACTCAGTGGGGGGCTGCCTGGCCCACAGCTGGCAAACACTATCTTTGAGGGTAGTCAAAGTTTCAGCAGTGCAGGTGCCCATATTATTAGCTAGGGTAGTCTGCCGCTCAGTAACTCCAGGCGCTGACCCTGTGCTGTTACTACCAAGGATAGTTCAGGTAGCCAGAAAGTAAGAGACAAACCCACCAAAAGGCAAAGGGCAAACCTGGCATTTATTGAATCAATTAACTCACTCATTTCCTGTACGTCTTTATCAAGCTCAGAGTGGTCTTGTTTCAAATAGTCTACCTCATTAGCTAGAGCTATCAACTCTCTAGCACAGTGAATACAGGGAGCTCTTGAAAAGCCAGGGCAACAGCTATCTTCATCAGTAACCCTAGTTGGACTAACAGCAGATGCCATCATCTCAAACAAGGTAGCAACTTCTTGTTGTAAGTCAGCAACTTGAGTTGTCAGAGCAAGCACTTGAGGATCTGGCTGAGGGGCTTTGGTAGGGCAATACTGACTGTGGGTGGATGCTCTTAACTCTAAAATGACATCTATAGCTTCTGCCTCTATCTTCCAAATCATCAGCTGAGGAGAAGGTGGAGCATCTGGTTTGGGTGTAGACAATCCATTTACTTGAGTCTGGAGTTTGGCAATGGTAGCGGCTCAGCAGCCCTTTCTTGATCAAATTCCTTGCCAATTTTGTGGAGGCCTTTTGTAGCAAAGGCTGCTACTTGCTGTAATTGGTATAAAAGAAGTAAGTATAGAACTTGTTGGGCTGCTGCACAAGCCGTTCAAAATTAGTGAGATAGGCGTTCAGAGTGGAATCTACTTGGGTGTGTCAGGGCTATTCCAACTGGTGAAATTCATGTAGACAATATCTGATATACTTAGGGATAGACAGGCATTTTTTTGATGGAGTTGACAAGCAGTTTTGGGAGATGATAGAGTCACGCTGATTGTCTGATAACAAGGAAAACAGGGAGTGAATCCACTGCTGGTAGGCCGCAAACTGATCCCAGTGATGAGTGACGGCAGCTTGTAGAGATGAAATCTCCTGAACATGGAGCCCTAACACCATTTGATGATGGGCTAAGGCGAGTTCACAAAGGATGACAATAGGTGTTCAGCAGAGCCAGCCGCTGAGAGGAGATGCTGAGGAAATTGTGAAGGTACAATCAATTTGTAGTATTCTGCTCAGCTGAATTGAAACTGGAGGCAAGAGATGGCTCCATCACAGGCTATCACAAGGGCTTTTGCCATGACTTGTTCCAAGTCAGTGGTACCCAAAGGGTAGGCTACTAGGCAGGGACCACTCCCAAGGTTCAGCACAGTTGGGACAATAGGCGGGTTGGCAATGTCTTCCTCAATAGGAGGACTGGTAATTTCAGGCAAAGTTGGCTCTTGTATGGGAGGAGGCAAAGGTCCTGAAACTTGTTGCAAAAGGGATTACTGAGGGTCTTACAGCCCCTGTAGTGAGCACCACTTTTGTTGTGATCTGAGGCGCAGCACAGAGTCACAACAGGAAATCCTAACCTTAGGATTGGATTTTTACTAAGTCTTGGTTAGAATGGCAGGGAAGGCTATGAAATCACCTTGTGGCCCTGATTGAATAATATCTGCTAGACATGGCTAGAGAGGCGCCAAAGTATGTTGAGACATGAAGACAAAAATGTGAATATAACTTAAATTTTTTTGGGTATAGAAATTGGGATTATATACCATACAGCTTTACCACAAAATAGTACATGAAAAGTAGGATCACTTGCCACAAGCATGAATGGGGCAAGTGAGTTGCGCAGAATCAGGAACTCAAACAATTTTATTTCCCAATTCAGAGCCAGCCTCATTTCAAAGGGCAAAAGCAAAAGAGAGGGATTTGTCCTTGAAATAACCCAACAAAGGCAAAATCAAAACATGATGAATGGCTGCATTCACAGCAGGTCTTATCCCTGATCTTGAATGATCTTTGGAGGCTAGGTTACAACAAAAAAGGGGTTCCTCATGATCTTTATTGTGTTGGGGGTGTCCAGGCTATTGCCAAACATGGGGTTGCAAACCCCACTAGTGTGAGAATTGGGGAGCAGGTTAAGAGGGAATAAAACCAAGCTCTCAACCACAATAAAATTGTGGTTTAAGCAACAGCCAAAATATTGCTGCCAACAACTCCTGGGAGGCCAAAGGGGAGAAGGAATCAACTGAACACCAAAAGCAACAGGCAAACCCAAAAGACCAAATTAAACTAACAAATTTTGAACTTTATTAGAGTAGAGAATGATGAATCAAGGTCTTTTACAACACTTGCATTCATTTAAGGGATGTGATAGGATTAGGGTGGTAGATTGAATGTTGCAAACCAATTGACCAATGATATGAGCGGATACAAATGCTGTTCTTGAGGCAGGAAGATCTTGACAAATTTTGAATGGACGTAGTCAAAAGGAAAACTGAACCAACTAACATCAGAAATATGCTTTGGATGCAATTACCACTGCTCCTAGCTGCTCTTGCATATGATATTTAACCAGAGGTGTCTCTTGGGTGGGTTAGGCGGGGGCATCTTCAGAATAATTCTAAAATATTAAATTGATGGCCTTTCTTGGGCTTTTCCAGTAACCTTTCAGATAAATATTCAAACATAATTTGGTAAAAATTCCCAAGCATTTGGCAGGAATTAAAGTGGAGGCCTAAGGGAGAGGTGTAACTTTACAACTAGGCTCTGGAGTGTCCCATTGGAGCAGCCCCCATCAAAGCGGCAGTGAGGACCGGCCTGTGTCTGTATAGGGTGTGGTAACACACCTTTTAGAACGCCTTGCCATGAATTGGCTGCTTCAACTTTTTGAATTTACTGTTGACACTGATATCTATCTACAATAAACAGTGTAATGAGCTCTCTAAAGATTGCTGTGGATATTCAAAAGCCCACCCCAAGCAGCTGGGGGGGGGGGTTTAGTGGTAGCTATGGGCTAGGTTTTGAGCTAGAGAAAATATCTGCTCTGGAAAGGTGTGATGGCTTTAGGGTATGTATATTGAGGTGAAATAAGCCTGTATAAGATCTCCATGCTTCTGGAAAGCGGCATCACAAAAATTATATCCCAAATATGGTGGTTACAAGCGCAGCTGGGGCCACATAACCTAAAGCTTTGCCCACTGTTGCTGCCAGTAAGGGTCTATATTTTGATCAAAGGATTCCCCATCCTTGATGCTGTAGATTTTAAGTCTCGCTATACAAGGCCAGGGAAAGCATTATAGGCTTTCATTATTGGTATCAATCCTATTCTAACTCTGAAATTTCCCCCAATATTGAGCTTTTTTGATACCCATACACCCTCAGATGCCTCCCACGCTAATTCTCAAAGCTACCCTCAAGGTTCCAAAGGAAAAGCATCCTCCCACCAAGGCCAGAATGTCAGGAATTCCTTTCCTGACTCCATTTTATTTATGAATGATTGATTAGGAGATACCAAGACAAAGGCAACAAACAACAACATTCTCAACTCTATGTGGCACTTAAAACCTTGCCAGAACAAAAATCAAACCCAGGACTCTAATTATGAACATAACATTAGTATGAAATTAGCCAACACACTTAGATTACCTTTATTATCAGTCTATTCAATTGTATTTTGTTTTTGAAGTGCTTTTTGAATTTGAAAATGTTAATAAAAAGATTAATAACATTACTTACCGCTCTGCTTCTGATTGGCTGCGTAAAGCCAGCCTGACAATCAGTGACCCACTCTCTATGCTTTTAGATAAGGCTCCGTAGATAAAGATATTTGATTTTCTGGCTCTACACTGCTTAATTAACATTAACCTTGTGGCATCTTTGTGGCTTCCCTTCCTGCAATAAATATGTTTGACAATTATTAAGCAACAAATTATCCTCCACTTGAAACAGGTATACCTTAAATGATATACTCATGTAAATCCCCTCCATTTCCCAAACTCCACTAAAATATTTCAGCCTTGATTTTAAGGCTATTTAAGTTTCCAATTCTTATTCATTCCAATTGTTCCAACAATAAAGAATATTTTCTATTCTATCTTGTCAAATCTATCTCTTAGTAACTCCTATTTGAAGCCATGAAGGGAAGTTTATCCCTGCTATGGTTTCTATTCTCCCTATTTACAACTGTAAAAGGTCTTGAGAATCCTACTCCCACCATTGACTGGCAAAACTCCTCTCCCAACAATGCCCACCAGAAGGAGTCCTTAACCAATGAATGGTTCAAGTATCCCTCTGGTCATTGGGGTAGAAAGTTCCACTATGGTTGCCATTATACTCCTCCACCTGCCAAACCCTTGCTGGTACAGCCCCACACATCATTCTATCTCTTGACGTACATGGCAGTATATTACCTTTTGGGTCGTTTTAGCTCCATGATGGGAAAGTTTGCATACTTGGGACATTTGGGTCATCTTGCCATGGTCACTGTGCCCATTGGTTTGGTCATTGCAGGGCTTAACTTAGGGGCATTGGCTCACCAAATTGGGGGCTTGTTCCCCTTAAAGTGGGTCCCTGACACAGAAAGACCCAGGTCAACCCTCTTTAAGTGGAAAGCTAAAGATAAAAAACTTTACCAAGAACTTCTCACCTTCTCCTGAACCTGAGGCTGAAAGCCCTTCCCCATTCCCCCTATGTTTACTCATCTTCAGAAAAAAGGAACAACAGTTAAATTCCAATGATGAAGATGAGCATGAATGAGGCACTAACTTCAACTCTGATGACCATTGATCAGCAGCCTCAGAAGAGGAGCCAACCTTGGTAGACTTACATGCCCTTTCCAATATCTACAATGCTAACAAGCAGCTTAAAGCCCCAGACATCTTCCCTGGCTCCTTTCTATAATGATCTGGAAGGGGGTGCTTGCTTTGTCAAGGACAGCTTCCTGTTCACTTGCAATGGACAGAAGAAGAATATGCCCCACATAACTCCTTCTCTGATAGTCCTGGCTGCCCTACAAGACCAACTGATACTGGCTTTAATTGTATTCAGGAGCTTGCTGTTGTTCATGGCTGTTTGGGCTCTGACAAGGTCCTGCATTATCCCGTATGCTGGTTCCTGCATTGAGCTTTTCTTCTTGCCAAGACCATGGCGTCTTCTGGGCTGATCACACATGCCCCTACAGTGGAATGAAAATCAGGGAGAGGAAGTTGGTACAACCCCAAACTCTGGCAGTATGTGACTGGGCAAGGCTCAGTTGATGCTAATATTGGTACCAGAGCCAGGTGCCTTGATGGGCTTGTGCTAACAGATGACCAGAAGACTACTGTTCCTGTTAAAAGAATCTTTTCTGCAGTGCTAGCCAAGGGGCACCAAGCAGCATGATTTGCTTTGCAACACAGGAGGATCTCACCAGCCTCCTAAAGTGTGACACCTGGTTTGCTGATGGGGTGTTTTTCTCTTACCCAGAGCTATTTTACCAGCTTTGGACTATCCATGGTCAGTTCAGCGCCCATACTGTCCCCTTTGTCTTCTTCCTCCTACCAAACAAAAAGGGGGGACTTAAATCCACACATCAACCCCCCCTCAAGCAAAAAATGGATGACATCTTGCCCACACCTGATGATGAACCAACTGATAAGAGAGCCACACAGAGAAGAAGGTCAACCTTGAGGCTATCTGGGAACAGGCCACAGCTAGAAAGGCGCCAGAGCCCCTTCCCTGCCATTTAACTCTGATGGTTGACTTTGAGGAGCTTGGGCCAACACCTTTATCAAAGTTATCATGAATGCCGCCATTAACCATGTTTTGATTTTGCCTTCAATGGATTATTTTGAGGACAAATATCTCTCTTTTGCTTTTGCCCTTCAAAATGAGTTTGACTCCAAATTGGGAAATTCAATTGTTCAGTTTCCTGATTCTGCGCAACTCACTTGCCCCACTCATGCTTGTGGCAAGTGATCCTACCACCCATGTACTGTTTTGTGGTAAAGATACACAGTATATATTACCAATCTTTATACCCAATAAAATTTAAATTCTATTCACATTTTTTGTCTTTGTGTCTCCGCGTACTTTGGCACCTCTCTAGTCACTCTAGCAGATATTATTCAATCAGGGCCACAAGGTAATTGCATAGACTTACCTGCCATTCTAACCAAGAATTATTAAAAACCAATCCTAATGTTAGGATTTCCTGTTGTGACTCTATGCCGCGCATCAGATCACAACAAAAATTGTGCTCAATACAGGGGCTGTAAGCCCCTCAGTTATCCCTTTTGCAACAACATTTCAGGACCTTTTCCCTCCTCCTATACAAGAGCCAACTTTTCCTGAAATTAACAGTCCTCTTATTGAGGAAGACATCACCAACCTGCCTATCATTCCTACTGTGCTGAGCCTTGGGAATGGTTTTTGCCTAGTAGCCTACCCTTTGGGTACCCCTGACTTAGAACAAGTCATGGCAATAGCCCTTGGGATAGCCTGTGATGGAGCCATCCCTTGCCTCCAGTTTCAATTCAGCTGAGCAGAATACTACAAATTGATTGTAGCTCCACAATTTCCACAGCATCTCCCCTCAGCGGCTGGCTCTGCTGAACACCTATTGCCATCCTTTGTAAAATCCGCCTTAGCCCATCATCAAATGGTGTTAGGGCTCCATGTTCAGGAGATTTCATCTCTACAAGCTGCCGTCACTCATCACTGGGATTAGTTTGCGGCCTACCAGCAGTGGATCCACTCCCTGTTTTCCTTGTTATCAGACAATAGTGCAACTCTGTCACCTCCCAAACACGCTTGGTCAATTCCATCAAAAAATGTGCCAGTCCATCCCTGAGTACATCAGAGATTGTCTACATGAATTTCACCAGTTGGAATAGCCCTGACACACCCAAGTAGATTCCACTCTGAACGCCTATCTCACCAATTTTGAACAACTTGTGCAGCAGCTCAACAAGTTCAGTACTTACTCCTTTGAACAATTGCTGTCAGGAATATTCCTGACATAAACCTAATATTGACTGAGAAGAAAACTTGGGAAAAAATACCTGAAAGCCCAATTTTGGGGGCAAGATTTAATAGAGATTTTTCCCCTTTATTAGGGGAAAATAAAAAAAAAATTAATGAGAAATTGGAACTTGGTGAGTGCCAAACCAATTTATCATCCAGGCAGGCGCTGCCGCCACTGCACAGACGCCCACCGCACCTGCCAGCCTCCCACCACCCAGCCAGGCACCAGCAAGCCCCCCGCCTGCCACCTGCCCACCCAGGCAGGCACCAGCGGGCCCACTGCCAGCCCCCACCTGCTTGCTTGCCTCCTGCCAGCGCCCCAGCCGCCAGCCTGGGCCCTGCCACCCACCCGCTTTCCCGCCCAGCTGTCAGCGCACCCGCCCCCAGCCCACCCACTTGCTCCTTGGGTCCCAGGGTCCACCCTGCAGCCAATCAAAAAATTTCCTGGGAAGCAGTCAATCAAATAAGTCCCTGGCAACAGGGAAAGGTTTAAAGGTTAAATTTTCCTTTCAAGAAGAAGGCAGGAATAATGTTCTGGATTCCAAAAATAAGATTACCACCAACCAATCAAGTGCTGAGACACTAACCACATGAGCAAGGCCAAATCCCACCCAAAACAATGTTCTTGACCCCAAAAAAACCTTTGAAGAGGAATTGACTCACAACCTTCACCTAGCACCAGGATCACAGGAAACTATTGGCTTGCCTCAAGAATTGCCCAACCAGCCACAGATAACAGGTGAACAGGAATTTGGCCATCTTCCTAAGTTCCAATTGCTATCCCTATCCTCCAAACTTCTGGGATCTCCCATCCCCTGTTTTTCCTCCCAATTGCAAATCTTTTCACAGGGGAGATGACTATAAATAAAGGATCCCACCTCAGTAATAGCTTGTGCTATTATTGAGATTAATACCCTCAATAATAGTGAAATTGAACTTACCTTTAACAAGTTAAAACTACCAATCAGCCCCTGCCAACCCTCCATTCCAAGGAAGATGAACCACCTCATCTTCACAGCTATGCTCACAGCTTGCCTTGGAATTGGAGGCTACCAATCAGGTCCAGAATTATTTGGGCCATCTCCTGATGGACTAGTTCATGACCCCTACTATGACCCTGGTCAACTGAACTCATCTAAAAATGGACCCTGGCCTCCTTTGGTGTCTCCACATTCAACACTCTCTATTGCAATGTACACGTCCATGTACTACATCTTAACCTACTTTGCCGGGAGTTTTGCGAGATACAACGTGCATGCAAAGATCTTCTTCTGGCTAATGACTGTGTATCCCATTGTTACTGCCTTGACTAGGTTTTAGTTCACCAACCTGCTTCCCTACATCCTGCAAGTAGTACCCACTATAACTGGGTATTACAATTGCAGCAAGTAGCAGCCTTTGCTACAAAAGGCCTCCACAAAATTGGCAAGGAATTTGATCAAGAAAGGGCTGCTGAGCCGCTACCATTGCCAAACTCCAGACTCAAGTAAATGGATTGTCTACACCCAAACCAGATGCTCCACCTTCTCCTCAGCTGATGATTTGGAAGATAGAGGCAGAAGCTATAGATGTCATTTTAGAGTTAAGAGCATCCACCCACAGTCAGTATTGCCCTACCAAAGCCCCTCAGCCAGATCCTCAAGTGCTTGCTCTGACAACTCAAGTTGCTGACTTACAACAAGAAGTTGCTACCTTGTTTAAGATGATGGCATCTGCTGTTAGTCCAACTAGGGTTACTGATGAAGATAGCTGTTGCCCTGGCTTTTCAAGAGCTCCCTGTATTCACTGTGCTAGAGAGTTGATAGCTCTAGCTAATGAGGTAGACTATTTGAAACAAGACCACTCTGAGCTTGATAAAGACGTACAGGAAATGAGTGAGTTAATTGATTCAATAAATGCCAGGTTTGCCCTTTGCCTTTTGGTGGGTTTGTCTCTTACTTTCTGGCTACCTGAACTATCCTTGGTAGTAACAGCACAGGGTCAGCGCCTGGAGTTACTGAGCGGCAGACTACCCTAGCTAATAATATGGGCACCTGCACTGCTGAAACTTTGACTACCCTCAAAGATAGTGTTTGCCAGCTGTGGGCCAGGCAGCCCCCCACTGAGTCAGAAGCAGAATTCTCCTCATGCATAAATGCACTTAATAGCAACAATAGTGGCCCAACTCCAGAAGCACATTTTAAGCCTACCATTAAGCAAGTCTTCAACCCCACAAACCTCAACCATTGCAGCTTTTCTAACTATCTATGAAACTGCCATAAGAAGAGCCTCAGATGAGGTTAAGAAGGGACACATTCTAACCTGTCTGCACCCAACCTGTCAAGAGGTAGTAGTACCAGAGCTGCCCACCATTGAGACCTGGGAAGATATGAAGCAACATCTGATTAACAAATTTAGTGGTGACTTTAGTTTGGAAGTGAAGAAGGACGCCTTCATGCACTTTGATTTCAAATCAAAAGAGACTCTAGCTGAATTTTCAGATAGATTCTACATGGAGGGACAACAACTGATCACAAGCCGCCAGTTGACCGCACATGAGACGTACATGGCTTGCGCTCAGGCCCTCAAGGTAACCCAGTTTCTGTGTTCTCAATTCAAGGCCCATAAAGCCATGCTTTCTTCTATGAAGAGCATAAAGACACTATTGCAGGATATGCACCTTACCCATTCTGGGGCAGTTTTGCGGGAGAATTGTGCCGCCCCTAACTCTGGTTTGTCTTCATGTGGCCCGTGTATCCTCACCATGAACTTGAAGGATCTCCTCAACGCCAGGGTTGCCATAACTGTGGGCAAATAGGTC